>VYYI01000785.1:0-25733 GCA_021029175.1 Bilobella aurantiaca
TATTATTTGGGCTTTTTCAGCGATCATTTTGGCATTGAGAGGGTAGAGGTCGAGTCAAGGGACACGCTTTCTTTTCAAACTATCACTATGCTTATGCCACAATTAAATGTAAAATTTCTGGGGTACCTTGTTTTAGATTTGCCAAAGAAATCTGCTTTTAAAATATTAAAACTGTAATTTTAATTTTTAAATGACAGTGTTCAAGCTCTCTCAGTTCAACCGAAATCTTTCAAGAGCACAAAAATAATTTTGAAGAGACCTTCAAAATAATTACAACTTTCAAATGAGCATATATACTCAAACGTCGCCGTCGCCACAGAGTAGCGAACCTTTTATGTATTTTTGAAGCGTAAGAATTTATTATGTAAAAGTACCTCTAAAGCGCACTAAAGATAACGTCAAAGTTATAATTTTCAGTTAATTTTCTAATTCATCCTTTACATTGTACACGACGAAGTCTAAAACATAAACAGTTCCACGCATAACGAAGTCCATATGCTGCAAGAGAGCCCTATTTAAAATAATTCAAAGTATACACTGCGACTGCATTGAATAAATTTGAAAAACATTTAGACGTTTGCACTTCATTTCAGATACTTGAACTTGTAAATCGTTCAATTGGAATTGTTCAAAATGTTGGTAACCAAGAACTAATTGGCAATTCTCAAAAAATGGCGCCCTATGGAAGAGCCCATTTAAAAATGGGTCCCTGGAAATTCAAAAATCAAAGTTACCTTACGGTGTTACGGGGGACGTGAGGGTCCCAACAAATTTTGGACATCCTTCTTGACACTTTCGGTCATTTTAAAACTTTGAAAATAGAAATCGACCGATAACTTATTTAATTATCGGTTCTCAAATAGCAGGACCTACTTCAGGGTCACCCTGTATTAATACGAAAGAGTAGTCAACGTGTACAGGCAGGGAGAATTTCTTAAGGGTCATCGTATCCTTCTTACTTTTGAACACAAAATATTTCCTCTTCTTTAAGCTAGAATGGCTTGTGTGGCTAGTTTTAAGGAATAATGAACAAAGAACATCCTGCGTTGAATTTTGCACCCTGTGCCATCACTGCATCTTATACAGACACTTCAAATTCAGCACTTACGTAACTCTTATGCACATTTGACTAATTAAAATATTCTGCCTCTCGTAATTTGGTCCCTGCAAGGCTACCAAACACTTCATGTCTCTTCATGGATCAAAATCATCATCTTCCGAAGAGCCCACTTCATTTCCAATCAAGACACAATGCCCATCAATCAATTGATCAATTTGAGTCAATGTCTTTCCTAAGTGTCGGGCTCACACTCACTCAATTACCCCCTACCTGACCTTCTCATCAAACCCATCAACACTTTGACACTGAAAATTAATTTCTATGAAATTATGGGAATTTTGAATTGATTAAATTACTGACTTCCTTCCTCTCAAAGCTCCATTCTAAACCATTAAGCTCATATTAATTGGACGAATCTATTCCTTGCGCTTATTTCGAGAACACGACAAGAAATCAATTTTGGTGTCTCGGCTAATCACTGCTTTGCAAAATCAAATGAACTTCCGACTCTTAAGTGGCATTGCCAATTGCCAAATTTCATTGAAAATTTAAATTAGTGCTTGTAATAATCTTAACACTAAAAATTAATCAGTAGCGTTACTTGCCAATTATAAAAATAAAAGTAAAAGATTTACAAGCCATGTTGAAAGGAATAATCGATGCCATCTCACTTAATGGTGATATTAAAAATTGAATAACCAAGTTGAAAGTTGAATAAAGTAAAGAGATTTCATAGCCTTTGCTTTTGCACTGCTATGCTATTATATGAGAGGAAAGGGAAATGGTAAAGATCGAATTCAAGAATATAATATTTCAAATAGGATAGGAGAGATTCACTAGATAAATGTTTGCGCTTGCAAATTTTTCAAATGTATCTTTAACCACAGCAAGTACGCCGATTCAATTTGAAATGAGCCGCGCATTGCCCCTTCGACGATATGATTACTAACTTTGTTGCATTTCTTATCGTGTTCATGCCAGGAAATTAATGAAAAAAATTATTTTAAATGGGTACATCATGAAAAGTTTGCAGAAGAGGGAGGATGGGATCTTTTTGCTTTGTTGACAGCGTCGGTTTCACTTCATTGAACAGATTTTCCGCAAACTGAAGTTCTAATAACTTCATTCTCCCTTTCTCTAATCACTTAAAATCACCGTCATTTAAAGTGTGCTAATCTGATTTAGGCGGCAAATTGCTCAACCAGAACAGAATTTTATTATGCTGCTAAATTTTGAAGTTGACTTAAATGCCGAGTAAGATTTAAATAAATAGGGTTTATGGCCCTAACTTACATTTTGTTTCACTGCAAGAGGACCCTTCATTTCTTTGATTTTACATTATAAAAGCAAGTAGGAAATTGGGTGAATGAGGTAAAAAGTAGGAGGGAAGTAGGATGAGCTGCATTGCATAACAAACGGCGGATGAAAGCAGATAGAGATCTCTCGCAGGAACGTTATGCAAAAACTTGAGTCAAAAAATTACGTTTTATTCAAGTAAACACATTTTATTCAAGTTTTGAGGCAAAGTGGTTGCAAATTACTAAGGAAAGGCAAACGATGAAGTCCCTCCCATGACCTCTTCTTCGATGTCGCATTCCAAAATACAGAATTAGTGCAAGGCACGCCGCACGCCAAGTGCAAGTGAAATGCAGCAGAAATTGACCTATTTATTCTTAATAATTTATCATTAAAATAAAAAAAGAATCCTTCAAAATAGGGTTAACGATGCCTAAACAAAAGTAAACTGTATGTTAGAAGAACCACTGCGAATTTCCTAAATTTCTTATTTTACCAATTAGTCAACAGCTCTCGCTATTACCGAAATAAATTCACGTTAATTTAAATCGTCTAAGAATTATTTTACTGATGCAAGTCCTAAGTACCCAATATGCCTGAGCTACCTGTCACTCAAAATCATCATTTACATATAAAATTTTAGTACGCGGCGAAATGTGGGAGGAGATGCGCATGAGCAATCCGTGCTTACCAACAAGATGTCCACATGTCCCATCTTAGCTGTCATGCTTCGTAAATTTATTATTATTTTGGAATTAATGTTACGCGTGCGTCTGAGTCAACTTTGTAACGATCTTTAACCCCTTGGTTTTTAAGTGAGGCTTTGTTTGGTTACATCAGAAAATGCAAATGGACCTCATAGGCACAATGAAGCTCATCTTCTCAAGCTCCACTTTCCATTTCAATGCTTCTTTTGCCAAAAAAAATGCAAGGAAGGGTACAGGGGGGTCGTCGATTAAAAATATTTTGTATGTGCAAAATTTTATGCATTAAACCCTCGATGTAGTTGATTGGGGACGTGACTCCTTCATTGAAAAGATTCCTTGAGTCTCCCAAAGTTCTTAGCGAACGCCTTGGTAGGCGGAATAGTTAAGACGCTGACAAGTCCACGTTGAAGGGTCTCTAGATTCCGGTCCTTATAAAAGCCTCTTCGCTAACTTTGAATTCGTCACTTCGTCCAGTACTAGTGAGTTGTCTTGAAATGCAGAAATTGGTAAGCAGTGCTCAACGGTTTAAGTGTGAAATAAACATTTTTCGTTCAAAACGTTTTGGAATTGAAATCCAGTGTCCATTATTCCATGACTTCAGGAATAAGGAATACCTATCTTTTGCTTGGATTGTAATTTGTTTTTCTTATAGATCGTATTCTGTCTCCTGATTGGTTCCGTGATATCGGAGCCACCAGTGAGGGGTGGGTATAGTCAGGGTGCTTACTCTGGCGGTGTATCCGGTGGATACGGAGGAGGAGCCCGAGAAGAAGGGGCCATTGGAAATGGAATTGTGGATGAGGCGCTTCTGAATCAAGTGCGCGATATTATTAATTCCAATTCGGAATTCCGCCAGAGTTCGTCATATGCTGGATCGAATCAAGCGCCGTCCCAGAGCTATGGAGCGCCATCATCATCTTATGGGGGTAAGTCGTATTTCGATTTAGAATTAATGGTTTAGTCTTTCTGTAAAAGTTGAGGTTTTTATTTAAAAAGAAATAACGTTAAAGTGAAGCAAATAAGCAATCGAAATTAAATACAGCTCCAGCTAGTCCGCAATATAACACACCGGAACCGGAAAAATACCGTGTTCCAGCACAACAAACGTATTCCTCACCCCAACAAAGTTATGGTGCGCCAGCACAGCAAGCATATGCCGCACCAAAACAAAATTACGGCGCACCAGCACAGCAAGCATATTCTGCACCGAAACAGAATTATGGTGCGTCAGCACAGCAAGCATATGCCGCACCAAAACAAAATTACGGCGCACCAGCCCAACAAGCATCTTCCACGCCGAAACAGAATTATGGTGCTCCAGCACAACAAGCATTTTCTTCACCGCAACAAAGTTACGGCGCACCAGCACAACAAGAATATTCCGCGCCAAAACAGAATTAATGGTGCCCCAACTCAACAAGCCTATTCCACACCCCAACAAAGTTATGGTGCTCCAGCACAGCAAGCATATTCTGCACAGCAACAAAGTTACGGCGCACCAGCACGCCAGGAATATTCTGCACCACAACAAAGTTATGGCGCACCGGCACGACAAGAATATTCCGCACCACAACAAAGTTATGACACACGGGCACAGCAAGCGTTTGCCGCACCCCAGCAAAATTACGGTGCCCCAGCACAACAGTCGTATAGCGCTCCAAGTAGTAAGTATGGAGCACCTTCCGCTTACAGCGCACCGAAGAGCAATAACTACAGAACCCCTGCACCAACTTACAACAACGCCCCAAGCACAAACTACGGTGCCCCTGCTAAGCCGCTCAAATACAAGGCATCCACCGAAAACTTTGATACTCGTAACGCTGCACCATCCTCTTCCTATGGAGCACCCTCCGCAAATGCCGCTTACAATGCACCTGGTACAATAATTATTTCTAAAATCACTTTCATTTTTAGAAAATGCTTTCACGCCCTTTGCTTTCCTTTTCACACGTAGCACAAACGCAAGCATATAAAGAACCTGTATATTCGGCTCCACCAACTTCTGGAGGTACATATTGATCATTTAAGTGCTGTAGCTTATTTTTTATTTAAAGTTTATACTTCCAAAGGGTACTCAACACTAGGAGGAAATATGTATGCGCCACCACCGCGCGCTTACTCTGCGCCGCAATCCTCCAAGCAGCAATCATACTCTGCTCCGCAACAAAGTTATGGCGCACCAGCTCAGCAAGCGTATTCTGCTCCCGTGCGAGAATCCTACTCTGCGCCTGCGCAAAGCTACGGAGCGCCAGCGCAACAATCTTATTCAGCCCCCACGCAGCAATCCTACTCTGCTCCAGCAAAATATTCTGCGCCATCTACCAATTACGGTGCACCGTCGCAGCAGAGTTACTCTTCTCCAGCGCAAAGCTATGGCGCTCCAGCTCAACAATCCTATTCCGCCCCAACTAACGGACACTCCTCTTCGAGGCCATCTCAGAGTTACGGAGCTCCGTCCCGTGCTGTAGTAACAGCGGATTCCAGGTATGTAACTGGATTCAATTTTTTAAAAAAGTTCCAGGGAACACTCTAATGCAATAATTAATTTAGAACGTGTCACGAACTATGCCTCATCCTCTTCCGGATCCTACTCCGCTCCACAAGTATCACAGTCCTACGGAGTTCCTGGAATGGGGAGAATCGAAATCGAAGCGATAGAAAGGTCACGAGAAGTGGCCAGCTTCCGGTCGCAGGAACAAGGTCAAGGAGGGTACTCAAGTCCTAGCCGTCCCTCGGCAGCTTACGGCGCTCCGTCCGGCGGTTACAGTAAATAGGAATTCTTTAAATAATTTATTCCTAACCGATACCAAAAATACTTTTTGATACTTTCTTCATCAAACTCTCCCCTTTCAATGTTAATTGAGGTCTGAGACAATGCAATTATGCAATGGAACCCTATGTCACTGATAAACACCTTAAGTCCAAATAAACGGAAACGAGTTTCATTGTAATGGATTTTGGTCATGATTTGTAAAATTAGGAAAGATGAAAGTGAAACTTTGAGGAATTATTACATCTTTTGAATTTGTATGCGTTTCCTCAAAGTCATGATTCATGTAAGATGCTCATCTTCTTCCTCTTTCATAAAGAGGCATCTTCCTCGGGAGTTGCCACCTTTAATTGCAGATTTCCGCTTTTGAGTTACCTGACACCTCTGGCCACTCTCCCACCACTTTGTCAAAACATTAATACTTCTAATAATGTTAGTATTATTCATACTCCAAGAATTCTAAAGTTACATGAGCACTCAGGGGATGCTTGTCAAGCGACCATTTCCTTCAAAATGCCAATGGTTAACGTTTTAAAAGTGTGAACGAGCCTTCGAAATTCGAAACTAGGACAAATATACCCATAATCGTCGTTTAATATCCTCAAAACCGTCATTCTATTCACATCATTTCCTTGGTTCAGTAATCCTGGGAAAACCTCCCAGAAGGACGCTACTCTTTGAATTATGCACTGATCAAACAATTTTAATATTCTATTTTACATATTTTATATTAAATATAAAATAAAACAATAAATTTGATTGTTTTTAAATTCAGCTGTTAGATTGTGCAGCCACTAATGAATGTGCGTATATTTATAAAGACAACCCCGATGCAAAAATCTCCTATCAAAGAAGCATAACATAGTATTTTAGAAATATTTTGAATGAAAAATATTTCACAAACAATTCTTTTTAGTGTAAGCGCTGAAATTTTAGTCTCACTCAACTGCAACTTTTCTGAACAAAATTTGTAAAGTAACATTTTTTTAACGAAACAAACACTTTTCTCTTTTGGTAAAAGTATAGTAAGACCACGTTTATAAGATTCTGGAATCCCAATAAAAAAAAATACAACAGATTCCGTGGAATAGTGCAAGAAAGGACGATGGAGGAGTGTTAAAAAATTATTGAATAGTTGAAATTTAGAAGAGGCTGTTGAGCGAGGCGACTGTTGTTGTTGCATTTGGAAGTGAGTGTTGATGAGAGGTGAGAAGTGGTTGCGTAGTGCCTGGATGATACCCAGTGGCAGTGGGGGCGGAGGGGTTCGGAAGTTGATTTTCCGTTGGGCTAGACGAAGGTGTTGCTATAGGTGGGGATTGGGTGGTATATAGCGTAGCTAATTGCCTTGAATGCGAGAGCTGTGGGGGGTGGGTGTTGTTGGGCTTCGTTGCGCATAAACCTCCGCTCAAGCCGGTATCTCTGCTGAAGGCGATTTGGGCTTCATCTCCTCCTCCCTCCCCCCTCTTCCGACCAAAGCCAAGACTCCATATTGAAATTTTGATAGGAAGTGAGAAGGGTGACTTTAGTAAGCACGCCATTCGGTTACGCTAGTTTTCTAATTCTAGTTTAGGTTAATTATCTCTACCTTACTAGTTTCCAAGGAATTAATTAAGCAGGTAGGATCCTCTCATTACGAAGGGTAAGTAATCTTCCAATTATATTACTTTATCACCAATTATCAGTCAGCAACCTATTCATGAGATCAGTTGCCTTGTCCTCAAATGATCGGTCACAACAGTGACGTTAGGTTTACCTTTGGCGCCTAAGAGGCTCAAGTACTCGATTTACGTGCATTTTTGGAGCGTCTAGCTTGGGTAGCTTCATGCCGGCCGGTTGGCAATTTGGTGTGTTTTGATTGAGTTAAGCGAGGTGTAAGATTCTTTCAGTTTGGAAATGGTGTTAGAATTACATTGCTTTGTTTGTGTGTTACAGAAATAAGTTCAAGATTCCTTCACAACTTTATTCTCGTGGTCAGAGTTATAGTCAACATTCCAAAATAGGGTCGAACGTGATCATCGATTGCACTGCTGGAGGGAACTTATCCGGCGGTGTCAAGAACGACGGGATCATGAAGAAGGAGGATGGTGACGAACGCGGGTTAGAGTTAGAACCACTAGAACTCTTGCTACCCAGAAAGAACTGACAAGGTCATAACTCGAGGTGTCTATTTCTAGAAAACTATTCATTGGAGGATTGAGCTGGGAAACTACAATTGACGGTCTTCAGCGCTACTTTAGCAGGTTTGGAGAAGTTGTGGACTCCGTGGTCATGAAGAATCCCGACACGGGACGGTCGCGAGGGTTTGGGTTCGTCACGTTTGCTGATCCCGGGAATGTAGATGCTGTCTTGAACAGCGGGCCTCATCAACTGGACGGGAGGACGGTGAGACCAGTTTTAGTAAACGTAAATGTTTTGCTATCACTTTCTAAGCTCAATGTTAATTTATGATTTAGATTGATCCTAAGCCGTGCAATCCGCGAACTCTGCAGAAGCCTCGCCGAGGAACGAACATCCCGAAGGTGTTCTTGGGTGGCTTGCCTCCCAACGTCACGGAGACTGACTTACGCTCTTTCTTTGATCGTTATGGGAAGGTAATCGAGGTGGTCATCATGTACGACCAGGAGCGTCGTCGAACACGCGGTAAGATGGTCCTTTTCTGTTTTGGTACATGTTACTAAACCGTAAAATAAGGACAGTTTAAAGCCTGCCCACTTCATGTATTAAATTTGGAGGGTAACCACCGGCTAGTTTCGTAATTCTCCTACCAACGTAATTTTTGTTGGAGTTTAAAAAGTAGCCAAAATTAAAGACTTTTCCATAGTACCGGACAACCTGCTTCATCAGAGGTCTGGCCTCCAAGACTTGCCACATTTTCCCATTAGCATTCTAAACAACCGAATGTGCTAGGTATGGTATTACGTGCCAATAAATAACACGAGATTTGTTTTCCAGGGTTTGGATTTGTTTCCTTTGAAACTGAGGATCCTGTCGAAAGATTGGTTGCGGAGCACTTTGTCAACCTTAATGGAAAACAGGTAAATTCAATTTTTAGAGTGAGAGAATATAAATGTGAAGCAGTCATTTCCGGCGTATTGAGGTTTTCCAAGATGGCGTTGCTAAGGAAAAAGGAATACGATCATTTACTTAAAAAAATATATACAAAACCATGATTCTAATTTCGTTACTGGTTCATAGAACAGTTTTTAGATCCGCCTATAGAACAGTACTGTTTTTCAAATAATTTGAAAGGAATTTAAACATTGATGTTATATTCAAGTTTCCTGTTTCAATTTTCTAAAAAGAATAGTCTCTTTAAAATTTAAAGTTTAAATGTGTCCGTGTCAATGAATTTTGTGATTTGGAAGTTTTAATTCTTTCTTTTTTTAAATTGGCTTATTTCCCTGTGTATTTCATGGTGAACTTGACAAGTTGAGTTGAAAATTGAAGGTTTCTACTTCAAAATAGACATTCATTTCATTAAATTGTTGATCGTTTACTTATTTTAGGTAGAAATAAAACGGGCGGAACCCCGCGATGGTCGTGGTGGGAGTAGCATGGGTCGTCAATCAGGGTGGGGAGCAATGGTTAGTCATATTAAATCTTATTTTAGAGCGAAAAGTAGATGCTTGGTTTTGGAAATTACTTTTGCATTAGTAAAAGTAGTAGTTTATGCATTGAATGGTGCTTCAAGGGGATTTGGTTGATAACAATTTCTAAAGGGCGGCATGGGTAACCATATGGGACAGATGGGGCAAATGGGTCATCTTCCACCTGGCGGCATGAACATGGGCTACCAGGGATGGGGCACACCGCCACAGCAGAGTGGCTATGCTCCCCAGGGCTACCAGGGCGGACAAAGTTATCAGGGGTGGGGAGCAGCACAGACTGGCGGACAACAAATGCCGCAGTGGGGAAGCTATGGAACTAATCCTCAACAGAGTTATGGCTATGGTAAGTCAGTCATTAAATAGTATTATGAGTTTTGATACAATTAAATTTAATTCAGTTATTATTTAAAACTCAGTGTCAGTTCGATTCAGCCAAACTCGCACTTTACATTTTTGTCGTATTCAGTGACAACTTGTATCCAATGAAATTCAAATACAAATAAATCTTTATCAATTTTGGAGTTACATTTTTTAATGTTAAATCAAGGTACGACACCACAGAGTAATTACGGAGCCAATTGGAATTACACTATGGGTCAGAATGGCACAAGCGGAGGAGGCGGAACTCCACAGGGAACCGACATGTATGGTCGACAGGGAGCCACGCCTACAGCCGCCCCCGGAACGCCATCCACGGGCCCGACGACTGCAAAGTCGGCCTCTAATTATCCATATTCGACGCCAACTCCTCAATATGGCTCCTCAGCTGGCTACTCTCAAGCTCCTCAAGACTCCGCCTCTGGTGCCTACGGACCTTCACGAGCATACGGTCAGCATCTACAACACTTCACCTAGTCAGTCACTTCACACCCAGACCGCTAAATGCTAAACCTAACTAGTGGGCCCCTGAGACGCACTACACTAATTGTATACTTAACTAATTAAGGTTAATTACTCATCTCCGTTCGTCTCAGAGGCCCATGGTCACTTGTTCTGCTTTTCCCCTTCCTTTCCACAAACATTCAAAAATGAAAATAAGTTAACGAAGGTTTCCTCCTTGGGTGTTGCTGCTTCTACCTACGCCGCTCACACTACTATTCCTCTGAATGAGAACCTTAATTTAAATACTTTATAGTACGATTACATTTACATAGATGTTGGGAACCTAAATTTAGAATGATAACATAAGTACCCTAACGTAGAATGCTAACGTTATGCAGTACTTTTTGCAAGTTCTTTCACAGAACAGGCTAAATCTCGAACTTTTACATAAGATCGTTTTACGCTAAACCGTAAGGATTTTTGCTTAAGACGTACTTTTAGTAATTTACTTTAAGTACCACATAGCGTTACTTTTAAATTTACGTACTGGAGGGAGTTGTACATCAAAGGGATGAATTGGTGAAGTTGTCTAAGAAGTATTTAAATTAAGTTAACTCTTGCCTAGTAGTAGAGTTAGTGTGCAAGGGTGCGGGCTAAGCGCATGTTGAAGTGTACTAGGTCAGTGGTGAGATGTGTACTTGTATGTACGGTATGTGTAGGTAGAATATAGTGGGTCTTGTGTTTGTATTTTGTAGGCGGGGCGTCAGGCGGGTACGGGGGCTCTGAAGGGAGTGGAGGTAGCTATGGGGGCCCTGGGCCCCAGAGAGGCTCCGCCTACTCCACGCCAGGACAACCCTCCAGCTACCATCCCTACAGGCGTAACATGTAAACTCCCCCGCCGACCATCAAGAACAAAGCATACTTACCAGGGATATCACAGTGGATAAGAAGAAAAATTATTATCTGTTATTTGTTCTAAAATATGCAAACGCTCGTCTCTCTATCTTAAGAGACGTAGTAACTATTTACAATTAGCGGTACAAGAGAAGTAATAATACATTGCAAACATAGGAACTAGCTCTAAAAGAATTTTCTGTTTCTTTAACATTCACTTTTCATAGTTTATGTGTACTAATTACTAAAATAAAACTTTAGTATAGGGCATGTGATTATTCAACTTTAAATTTTGGGTCATCTTTCTGAGGCAGGCAGGCTAAGCATTTTTTTGGACAGTGTGAATAGTACAATCCGATTCGGTAAAACTAATATGGGTGAAATGAAAACGGTACAAATTTTATTCGTGTACCAGTGTAACTTAACTTAAGTTATTTTACCAATTTCATTGTACCCTTATGCGTTATACCCTTAACATTTCTGTTAGAATGTGAGAATTTTGAGAGCATTACACTTCTTGGATTTAGAAGAGACTATAAGCTCCTGCAAAATTGTAAATAGTTCTGTTGTAAATACTTAATTAAAGTGTTGTTACGTTCAAGTGAAGTGCTATTGTATTGCAGCACAACTGTAGTGAAGAGGTAGGAGAGTATAATCGGATATGTAACTATTTCACTTGTTGTGGAATGCAACATTGTAATTGTAAATTAGTAGTAATTGTTGACTGAATTGTCGTTAGATTTTGTCTATGTTGGGCCACACAGTGTATAACAAGAGTTATGGGAGGAGGAGTTAAGATCACGTAAGTTTCTGAAATTAAGACTTATTCCATAATCCAGAAGAGAGCATCATTCAGACGCATCTTAGAAATCAAACTAATAATATCCTCTACTTTTAGCTCTTATGACCTAACAAAAGAACGTATTAGGAGTTACTATAGGTTTCACAAAACTAATTACACTTAAAGCAATGCCAACGTTTTGCACAGTTACGTTTACTGAAGGGCAGAAGGATAACGAAACGAAATTAGGAACAATTTATGATTACTAGGTTAACAATGTAAAATGATCCCATCCACTATATTAATTTCTATTAAATTTACTACAAAATATAATGTATTAATTACACAGGAGGTGACTTGGACTAATGCATTTTGTTAAAACTATTATCGGAGGATTAATTATGAGGAATTAAGAAATTTTTAGAATTCGCAAACGTCTCAAGTTAGCAGAATCGTGATGTTTTTTTTTTATTGATTACAACTAAATTAACTAATTCTACAGGATTTCTGTATAACTCTGTAAGTAAAACAGGCTGAATAAGTAGTACGGTACTGAAAATGTTAATACCTTTGCTTTATCTCTTTATCATCCTTATTAAGATTTTTAACAAATTGAGGCATATTATATCTAATATCTCTGATTATGAAAACACCTTATAGACGTTAGTTGATGCTATAAACGTTAAGAACTTAACTGGAACGGAAAAGAACTATTAAATTGATTTAAGGTCAAATTAAGATGTCATAGAATGCTAAGAAACGAAACCAGCAACTCCTGCTAGCCAACAATATACAAAATGTAAAGAATAGAATAACATCAAATGAACAACATACACGATGCACCTTCTCTTTAAATTGTTTTCCTTACAATATGGTATAAAAATGTGGAATTTGAATAAAAAATGGCAAATATATTCTAATCTTTACGCCCGTAATATCCCTCAATACTTGAAAAAGTTAATTAGTGACTGTCTTACCATTGCTAACCACTAAGGCAGGAAGTTTATTTAGTAGTAGAGACAAAAGACGAGTATCCAGGATTGATTTGTATTACTTTATTCATTGAATTTTGTAGTAATTTGAGTTTAAGGTAATACTAGTATTCCGCATGAATGGATGAGAGTTAAGTGTCTAGATTGTTTAAAATTGGGTAGTCTGTATTTTAAAATGTCAAGATTTAGATAAAAAAGAAGCCGGTGTATGCGCAATATCCTATCCTTTCTTGGTTTCTGTCGTTTCCTTATTTTTCGATTAACTTCAAAGCTTGTGCCGTTTTGAAACGATACTCTTGGTTTGATTAATTGAGTAGTTAAATGACTAGTAGTTGATTAATTGCGGGAAGTGAGACTCCAGATCTCGAAGGAGCTTCTCGAGGCGTTTTCCTTGAATGTCGCCAGGAGCTTCTGATTTAGGTGCGAAGGACTTCTTGCGATACACTTCTGAATATATGCGTCTGCCAGATGCGTATCGGTGTGGCGGATCCTTGGTACCGTAGAGAATCAACGTTGCGTTGACGAAGGACCCTTCGTTTCCTTCATCCTTTGTCTATGGAGGAATAATTATGGCCAAATTAGAAAATGACAGGATTCTTCTGGTGCAAACTAAAACAATCCTCTCCTGCTCCCTGCCTGGCACCACTCTTGTGTGAGTCTGGGATTATCCCGCTTTCTCTGCTTTCTTTGTTCCTTTCTTTTAACTATTTTTACATTTTTTTTTAAACCACTTACGACGTCTGAAATTGTCATTGTCCAATTGCCATTTGGTTTTTCTCCCCAGGTGCCCACCGACATGAACGGCCAGGCGTTGAATCCAGCAGAGGAGACATCATTCTTTCTTGGAATTAAGAGATTCACGCCCGTTCCTTTCAGTCATCAGCAGATTAACAACAAATTAGAAAAGGAAAAGTTAATTACGATTTTAAAGTTAAATATTTGCATGCTACTACCGACAGAACTGGGCTACAAACAAGTTTCTAAAACGCAAAGGACACATTATTCTCCTCACTATAATAATTTCTGATAATTATGATAATGTAAAATAATATCAATCTACTAGGATTCGACTATATATGCTTAACTATAAATTGTGGCTAAAGTTAGTTTAAAATTTTAAACTTTGTTTTTATCCTGAGGTAAGTAGGGATTATGTTGTTATTACCTTGAGGCGAAGTAAGTTGAATGTGAAGAGCACCGCGGCGGCTATAGGTCACCGTTGTAATAACTTCAATGTGTTCCAAGTAGTTGACCTCGGACTGCATCCCACTGCAGGCTCCTCCAGCCTCAAAACGTATCAATTTTACTCCCTTTGGATCAAGACTTTTATTCTCCCTGAAATCAAAGATTGTAATCAAATGACTACTAGTGGTAAATAGCGTTTATCACCGAGTTAAGGCATATAATAGATCTATTCTCTAAATTATATTATTCTAAAAACAAACTTGAAACTTACAATTTCATAATTATGCTAGAAACAGAAACTACTAATCAGGTTTTTTTTAAACGAAAGTAAACGAAACTGCGAGTGGTTATAAGATCGTAACCGCTGATATTATAATCTCTATTCATCAAAGAAAATTACTATTCTAAATTGTCGTTTCGTATCTTAATTTTATCGTGAGACATAAGGGTGGCAGGGGGTTGAAATGAGAGTTTTCACGTTTTGTGTTGAAATTTCATTAGTTGTAAAAAAAAAAAAAAAGAAAGAAAAGGTTCTTGATCATTGATATCTTGAGTGCAACGTAACCTTGGGAGGTTTTAGTAAACTTTTGTGAAATTGGGGAAAGCCTACTTTTGCGGAAAGACTACGTTGGAATTGTGGATCTTGTTGAAGGGGAGTTGGTGGTCTGATGAAAGTTTTGACTTGGGAATTGAATTTGGGTCCTTTGTGAGGGCCCTGTGTCCTGATGTTCCTAATCTGTTCCTATTCCTTGGCTGGAGTCCATTGACGTGGATAATCAGTTCCTCTGAGGATCAGACGAATCTTGACATTCAGAGGGAGAAAGTTGACAAGAGCACGTCAGAGAGGCCCAAAGAACTTTTGGGGAAAGTGGGTAAAATTACAAGGAGAAAGCAGGGAGGAAGTAAGTAAGTGATTTCTCCATTGTGTGCGTCTTGATCAACTTGGAAAATATGCAGAGGGCATGGGCGGCGGTACTTACGGCTCAGTGCACCTCACTTCACAAATTCGCCGCGTTGGGACGTTTTTCCATTGACGAGCCGCCGTTACCATTCCGTGGCTATTCATCAGGCCAAATCCGAATCGAGTGCTGAATTCAAATCCCGCACCGTTCGTCACCCAACCTGGATTCTCCTTCAAGGGAGAAGGCTCCGAAGTCCACACCACGAGGTGCTGGATGTCCCTCCATGTCAAGCTGGGACTGGAAGTCAAAGCAAATGGGTTTGAGTGAAAAGCGCTGAGGCGACGTAAACGTCCTCACAAAAACTATTCAACTTGATTTTTTGTCTTTGATTTTATAGTGCTTATTATTATTCGGTACATTAAAAGCTTACTTGACTTCTAGTGTAAGGGCAACTATCCCTGCAGCCAACTATAGTCAAAGCAAAAGAAATTATACTAAACTTTTTGGCAACTTTCTTCTGCTTTAGGTAATTTTACCGGGGCTGATGCTGAAGTACCGGTGTGTCCTGTCGTACATTTATTGTTGATGTCTGTGGTCGCCTAAAAGTAAAATACATCGTCTATTCGAGTTACGCTTCTACAAGTTTTAAAAATCGGGAAAAAATCTACTTCTTTGTACAATTTTTTGGTCCGTGTAGGCACCACTTGAGTATGTAACGGCCATTGTCGACGGACACTTTTCTCCGTACCAAGGGAATGAGCCAGATTCTGATGCGCTGCCAACGGAAAGCGTGTAGACGCTGGAAGCGTATCCATCGCAACTACAGCTATCACCCTTTGCTCCGCCATTTCCAGAGGCCCAAACATAAATGGCTCCTTTTCCTTTCCTTCCCTTCGGAACGTGAAACAGCGCAATTATAGATCCTGTCGGATTTTTAAGGTGACTGAACTAACCTTTGTGATACCCTTGAGGAAAGCCATTTGCGCAATACGCCCAGGCCCTTCCACCACTTCCCCATTGTCATTGGGTCCCCACGAGGCAGAAAATACGTCCACTTTGTCAAGGGCATAGGACAAGGCCTCTCCCTCAATTTGATCACTCACCGGTCCATCAAGCATTCTGATTCCTAAAACAATCATAATAATGCAATTAATACAGAAAAGGCATTAATTTTGACAAATACCTCCGATCGAAGCTCCGTATGCGATACCCACTCCGCACTTAGTATTATTTGGTTTCATCACTACTTCGCCTGCGCATCGGGTTCCATGGCTATTGGGCGGTGTTGCGCCGTAGGACGGCATAGGATCGGGCTTATTCCCATTTAAATCGTAGCTGATGTGTGGATTCTTAAATAGTAGAAGCTAAACGTCAAACTATACAAACAAGTTAAATGACTGCTAGATTTACTAACGTAATTCCCCACTAAATCTTCATGCGTGTGCTCGATGCCATCATCGAGGATGAGTACATTTACACCCTTGCCAGTGACGCCTTCGTCAAAAACCGGAAGTACATTGAGATCGAGGCGAGGAAGCGTGTTCTTTGTTCTTGTGTCGTACTGGAAAATGAACAATTTGGTTAACACATGAACTTTTAGAACAAAGGGGCCAGGATTTGGCTTTGTAGAATTGAAATTCCTACTAATTTCTGAATTATAAATTTTGCGGTGAAAGTGGTGAAAGCGTACCAAATACCACTCCTTGTCCCAGAGTTCATCGTTGAAGCGCGTTTCCTTGGGATTGAGAATGGGTGTCCCGTGGAGAATGCTTCCCAGCTTGAGGTCTCTCAAAATGGAATTCCAGCTAACATCCCGCTTCTGACGCTCCTTCACAAAGAGCTGATCAGCCCAGCGCACCTATCCAATTATGACATCGAAAAAGCCATAAAACGTATTCAAAAATCCAAACAACATTCTATTCTTTCAAAGTGTGCAGGTCAAAATAAACTGTGCATTTTATATGAGATAATAAGAATTATTATCTCATATAATAATACAATAATGACTAATTATTAGTCAGACATTGTCTACCTTACTTCTTTTTCATAATATTACGTTAAATTTTAATGACTCACTCTATAATCCGCCGCAAGTTGCTGCGTCAGCGCTCTTGCATTTCGATTATGCTTGTTCGGGTGCTTAGGATTCCGCATCCGGAATACGAGAGGGAATCCACGTACCTGGATGCAAACGAATTTTTAAAATTAACGACTTCCTAAAATTTCCTGGAACTATTTTTCTTCCTGAACTGTTTTTTTTTTTAGAATTACAGATCCAACGTTTTCATATCCAGTTTCATTGGCTAATTCGTTGGCTTTGGCGAGCCCCTCGGGGACGTATACAACCCACTCGTTAAGGTAATGTGTAGCACTTTCGTCCCCACCGTGGGCCTGTAAGCGATTTTCTGAAAACAGCGGTCCGTAGTCCCTGTAGAGTTCCTCCAGGAAGGCATCGAGCTCCCCTTCGTATTTCTCAAGGGGACCTACTTCCGGGGCCGAATTTTGGCCTGCCTGACCCTGGACGAAGGAGCTGAGGACCAAGATCAATGTCAGGTACATTTTGATGGATAATATCACTAACTAATTGACTGCTAACTACCAAGTACAAGTCCTGGATTAAAATGGACTTGGTTCTAATTTGTAAGGATGGAGGGAGGAGGAGGCTCATTAGTCAGTGCATTAGGCGTCGTATCTCTTGATGATATCCAGGGAACTTCCTATGTTGTCTTACCTGGGAAGCAATTTGCGTAACGCCGAGGCCTGCTGCTGGAGCAAGGAAAGTGATCTTCTGGAAGGGAGATTAGGATAATGGAACATAAGCCTGTCACTGTGGAGACCAGAAACCGCACTAGCTACCGCATGCCCCGCCTTCAAACAAACAGCAAGAAGCGAAGGGCATATTGGCTAGATATCCATCATTCATTCATCAATCACCATTCACCTGCAGGAGCGCTACACGCTTTTACCCACTTTCCTCGACTACGGGACACCGTGACGGAGCGGCGGTTAACCAACGCTTTCGGATCAACGCGTCAGTCACACCTCCACCATCCCACACAGGTAAATCTTCTTATACTTAGGCATTAGCCTACGTCAACTCCCCAGATGGACAATGATTTCAAATCTACTGATTTTATGCCTGTTGATTTAATTTATGTACATAATCAATCTCGGAGCCTACGGTAAAGTTCGAGAAACTTATGCTAATCGAGTCGCGTAATCGAGTTAATGTTGTTTTGATGACTAAAGATAGAATTATCGGAGCTTGGCGGCATTGACAATAACATACAGATTCACAAATAAATGTTTCATTTAAAACGGACGCATTTGAGTTTGGAAAATGTTGTGTTAGTATACGATTGATTGTCATTGGCAGGGCTTTTGTTGGCCTCGAAATGAAAAGGGTTCTAGGCGTTTGAATAGGTCAGATTCCAATTGAAGGCGCAGGACATGATTCGGCTTTTGATTGATGCTGGTACCAGCATTTAGGCTACAATCTTCGTTTGATGTGCATGTGTGGCAAGCGTTTTCCCAAACGAATCGGGGCCTTGAACAACGAAAGTTAGTTTCAAAATTTGCTTTTTGGATCTTTCTTATTAAAAAATATACAAGCAATTAGTTTCCCCTTTACAAAAAGTCAATCATGAGACAACGATTATTTGACGTCCGGCTCGAACCCGGTAGCTCACGTTGTTAGTAAAATAATTTAATTCGAGTAAATGATCATGATTCGTGAGGCAAAAATATACGTTGCATATAATTGTATTTCCATCACAACCTGATGTAAAATATCAAATACTAATAAGTACAAATCGACCAACTGTCACTGATTGTATTTTGCAGATCAAGTTGGAAACTTTTGCGAAGTGACGCACCGGAAAAGAAGTCGAGAAAGACAGAAGCGAAGGTCCTTTTCTGCCAATTTCACAAGCACATTTACGTCGGTAAGTCCTCGTTCCTGTGACTTTGAATCTGTGAGCATTGGTTTTTTCCATTTGGTTTTGTATGGTTAGTAATTGCTGTTGGATTGATCCGATTCTGAAATGGCTCAAGAGAATTTGATTTTGCTTGTGATTTTGGCCATCTTCCTCCCACCCGTGGCCGTGTACATCAAGTACAACCAAAAGTGTGACAACTGTGTCATCATCAACATCATCCTCTGGCTCTTAGGCTGGTTTCCTGGAGTCATCCACGCCCTCTATCTCATTCTCAAATGAAACAGGTAGGGCGTCTCCAGGAAAATGTCTCCTCACTTCGCCTGGAGTTGCACTTTGAAAATTTGATTCAACTTAATTACTTTTATGAATTCCAGATTACGACCCACGCCCATAAATCAAGAAAGGCGACGGGGCTTTGGGACTCACTCAAATGCTCAACATGAAATTCTTACTCTTCAATAATTTGTCACAAATAATGCATGAGCAATTTAAATTAAATGTCTGTACTATGAAAGTTATAAACATAGAAATTAAATAAGAAGGTTGAAAAACTTATAAAGGGCATGAAAGTAACATGCAATGTTGAAATAGAAATTATTGTAACGCGATCATAAGATACATGAGCATATGCACAGAATCAGAGTCACCGCGTAAGTGGAAAATCTACAAATTAGTGTGATTTAATTCATTTAATGTTTTTGCAACTTCTAGTCCGAATAAGTACCGTGTCTATGTTTGGAGGCCTAGAATTGTATTATAATGAGATTCAATCTTGGTACTCACGAGTGGATACACCGTGACAAAATGGGCGGATTTAGGCGGTTCTTTTTATCCTGCCTATTTTTTGTACTTATTTTTGTACACGTATATAATGTTAAGAGGCACTGATTTGTCCTTATTTATCGTCAGACAAGAAGTTGCTTCCGGTGCCCCAATAGTGTTTCTACTATATTTCCAAAAAATATTGTTTTTATAGGTTTTAAATAATCAATCAAGCAAATGCCTGAGATCTTAAAGTAAAAAGTCAATGTCTTAGTTGAGCATTGAAGCATTGATTTCGTTGAGGTCCCAGCATGCCTGCTCTTTCGAAATGGAAATAACGTTTGAGATCGCTTCCCACGTCCAAACTGCCAATTGCCAAGTGACAAGACAAAGGGAAGGGTGTTAGTGTCATAGTGTTTACTTCAAGATTTCAGGAGAAAGGCACCATTTGTTCTGCCTCTGCTTCCGCTGCCAATATAGATTTGGGATTTCCTTGTACAATCCCTTCTTGTTCTAGTTTTGCAAGTTCTGAACATGGGGAACATCTTCTAATATTACATCTACGTTCCAGCCCAGTTCTGATTCTCTCTTCAATTTTTACACTCCCTCGACCAATATTTCCAAATAGTTGATACCCAAGTGCCCGAGTGCCCCTGTATCCCAGGCACTGTAAACCTCAAGGGTACTTTATTATTTATAAAATGGAGGTCATTTGGAAGGGATCCGTCAATTCTTGGAGTAATTCACTTCAGATTCTAATGATCTGGACTACTTTCTACGTCTCTTTCACTGGTGGTAAGTTAACGGAGCCAAAAACTAGAGCTTCTATTTTACAAGTTTGATATTTCCTATTACTTAAAACCCACCCACTCAGATTTTGATATTTATTTTGAATTTGTTTCGAAAATGTCAATCATAAGAAACTTTATTCGTGTGTTACCCTGCTGTGACAGAGGAGGGCGTTTCCTGCTTCAAAACGTTAAGTAATTTGTTAATTAACTATTAATTGAGAGAAGCCACACTAATGCTGAATTCTCGTTTCCATCTGAGTGAATTTATGGTATCATAATCAAGTGATTGCCTTCCTGATTTTTAAGGAGAAAGTTGAACTTTCCCTTTTCATTTGTAGGCTTTTGGAGTGTTGTCTTATCTGCCTAGACAGGAGAAATATTGCTCAAATGAACTTTTAATTATTTTAGATCTCGGGCAGAAGCCCTTTAAATACCTCTTGGCCTCGCAAATAATTAAAAACCTGGAAATATTATTCTGCTTCCCACTTCTAGGTTAGCGTAAGTGAAAGTCTGGAGAAAGCGCCAAGTCCTCCTTGGGAAGGAGAATCTCTAGAATTGAGGGGGCTCGAGAAATTAATTTAATCTTGATTTGTGATCTTGACTTTAATTGATTCCCTTCGCTTGTCACTTTCTCTGTTCTCTAAGATTTGAATTGCTTCTAAGACGTCGTCCCTGTCTTCTTCTTAGAAGGGGCTTTAAAATTAAATTGTTTATTCCTCTCTTAAATTAGAAGGACGGGAACAAGATTTTTAGCAACATTTTAGCGAGTGCTCAGCAAAATGGCGGAAATTCCATCACTCGCCAAAATGCTAAGGGCCTAAAGCAAAGGACTTTCTCCATGTCATTCTGAGAGAATCTTGGCCATTAACATAAGTGATTTGTGGAAGGAGCCTAGAAGGATTTGGTCTTTTTATTACACATTTTGCATGTGCAAAAAATACAATGTGGGATAAATTGGTAGAAGTGGTGGCAGTGGTGATGCTTTGGCAGTGGAGCCTTTTGAAAATAAGAAGGAAATGAGGCACTTTTTGGCTCATCCACTTGAGAAAGGGCGTCTTATGTCGCCTGTTCTCCTATTTTTTGAAACTGCCGCCAGAACGCTAGTCGTAGCCTCTCCATTGTCCTCTGAATTGCGAACAGAGATCCTTCTGCAGCATCACAAGATTCCGCCTCCACTCCCGTGTGCCTTCTAATTTTAGAAGATCAAACTACGCCTTGGCAAATGGCCATCTCCAAATCCATTCCATTGTTTTACATCCACTCGCACAACTTATTCAACTCATTCTTCCCATAAGACATGAATGACAAAGAAGAATTTATTCATTACTCCCCTCCTTTTGTCCTGTGCGGATGCGTGCTATGCAACTTTGAGGATATCCTCATCACAATGTGAAAAACGACCACCAATTCCAGAATCTGCAACATGCTTACATCCTAAAGGGCCACTTTTGCGAAAATGCGATATAGTAGATTTTAAATCTCGTTTACAGTTTACTTACAAATAATTAGACTGATGTTGCAATTTGACAAAAGGTTATTAAAATAAGTATAATATCCTTTGCAGGCTGCAAGAATTTAAATTTGTTTGATTTTACTTTGCATTCAAAATCTCAAAAGTACTATCAAACTATTTGGCAACTCATGACTTTAAATGGTCACTTTAAATTGGCCCCTTGTTGAACTTTGATTGGCATTAGGATATTTCTAATTGATGAAGACTGTTTTCTGATGAGGTGACCATTGAGTAGGCTAATTGAAGAGTTGAAGATGTTGGCACTAAAGTGGGGCAAGTATGGTGCTCGTCATTTTAGCGAGATGGAAAACCCCTCTCCACCTGTCTCCAGCCTCTTCTCACGGCCACTTTCCTTTTTTAACTTCCCTCCAATTTGGCTCCAATACCTAATTTCCTCAAAGTCTAATCTCTCCCATTTAAGTCCCAATTACCGGAAAGTCCAATTTGTAAAAGTGGAAGGAATGCTCCAAGCAGAACCAATTAATGAAAAACTTTTTATAGGTGGCGCATTGGAAGATGGCAGAGCACTGGGCATGCGTTCTCCTCATATTGAACCACCGCTTCAGCGAAACCTTACCGTCTCAATTGGCCAAACGGCATTTCTAAAATGTCCAGTCAAGTTTCTTGGTGATAAAACAGTAAGAAGCAGATCCAATTTTCAATTGAAAGCATTATTTTATTATTTCCAAGTCCATTTTACATGGTCGCTACGGGTCCATGCCATAATCCCGAAAATAAAAACCTCTACACAAAAATCTCTAAAAAAAACCTCTAAAATAAAAATCTCTACAAAGTGCAAATCTCTAAAATAAAAATCTCTACAAGTTAATAATCTCTACACTTTAAAAACCTCTAAAATATAAATCTCTACATGTTAATAATCTCTACACAGTAAAACCCGCTAAAACTAAAACTATTTCTAACATATAAAAAGAGGTCTTGTTCAAAAGTTATGTGGGTTCGAAGGTCTAAACCCATTAACTGAAACGAGCCAAAAAATGCAGTTTCCGCTCGCTTACGCGAGCGAAATCAGCATTTTTTGACCCGCTATTGCTTGTCCTTTGTGTATTCGCATAACATACTCTTTAAAACCTAAACCTAACGTTTAAAACCGAACCTTACCAATAGAAAAAAATTGTTTACATTTTACCCATGGTAACTTTTGAACCAAATTCATATTTTAAAAAATATTTTCATGTAGAGATTATTAACATGTAGACATTTTTATTTTAGAGGTTTTTAAAGTGTAGAGATTATTGTTTCGAGATTTTTATTTTCGGGATTATGGCCAACTACCCTTCGAACTTGACGTCACCCTTGATTTATACCTAGTACTCATGAATGAAACCAGATTTGAAAACGGTCTTTCCATTTAAGAGTTATTGCTGTTGACGGATAAACAGACAAACTTGTTTTTCAGAGAAAGCGGTCTGAACTTCTGAACATATCTCCATAAGAACTTAGAAATGTAAAAGAACGTAATTTGACTCCGCATGTCAACATCCGGACGAGCGAATGGTGCACGTGTAAAGGTAAGAGTAGGGATACAGTAGGGAAGGATCTCAATTATAATTAAACTCACTGTTGCTACATAATTGCTGTATATTGTGACCCGGATGCCTCTCCTGTAACCCGGATGACCTCTAGGGTGACCTCAGACCTCTGGTGGGACGATGGGTGGATGAATGGTGGCTCTGGTGGGTCGTACCCACCACAGCACAATCAAATGAACGGAGAGCCACGCAGGGAGATGTTTCTCCGTTGACACCTTTATTCCCACTCCCTTAACCTATCCTTATCCTATGACTATCCTATCTTCCTCTCCTTCTCCTTCCCCTTCTCCACACTGCCACAATATTTGCCCTAAATTTGATTTTTTTTTCGAAATTGAGAAACATATTGGCATATTCTTCAATTCCATTTGTAAGGAAAGTACCATATACGCCTGAAATCCAGAGAAAAATACACGTTGCACTTCTTAATGTGTCAACATTGTCTTGGAATGGCCAGACTAAATGGATTAGCTAATTTATTTTCTGTTAACATAATTTTCTGTATTATCAAAAATGCGTTTTGTAATACAGCAAAGTGAAAAATGTAGAACTTTGTTAGATTATTTTCAAACATTATTTAAAAGCTGTGCGTGCGTGCGTAACAATATAAAGGCCTGCGGCTTTGACAAATAAAACAGCTAATGCGAGTAAAGACAAAATAACCCACAGGGATGAATTACTGGGAAAATCGCTGGAAGCGATAGTTGATGTTGAAATAATTGATGCTGATTACAATAGAGCAAACCAAGTTTCGACATAACTAATTGTTTAGCTAAATGCAATTTAAACTTGAAAGCGTACGTTTTGCTCAGGACAGGATGAGTCTCCCTAATTTGCTAATTATCAAATGAGAAAAAACCGGAAAATTAGTTTTCCCGTGTCGTCGCTAGTGGCTTAATAGAGGTTGACCTTTCTTTGTACCCTGTTGCAAAATAATGGGTAATTAACCTGAAAATTGAATCAGTCTACTCTGAAATACTTAACCAACCAAAGTACTTCCTATTATAATACAACCACGGTAATTAGGAAAAATACGTCACACCTATTGTAAATTTACGCATCTTTAAACCTCGGAAAAACAATAAGTGAAGAAAGTTGCAAATTAGCTAGTTCATAGAATAAAAGATTTTTTTAAAGTTTTTAGTTTAATCCAACTTTTACAAAGTGTTTAGTTTGCAACAAAATGTCAGACACGTAATGATAATAAATAACGTTTGTTGTTCATAAATATTTTGTAACGTTTGACGCAGGTAAGTAAGTAAGTTTATTTTGACGTAATCTGAGGTTGGGAGAAATTACTTGTTTTGGACGGTCGAATTTTAGATTTATTACGACAGATTTATTATATTCTGGTTATTTCAAGGCTAATATTTTTCCAGATAATGCTAAACTTCAATAGGTATATAAACCTCGCTTCTCAAATAAAATTAAAATTAGTTTCTCAATAGGAATTTCAGACACAAATTCTCTTCGTTTTCCGAAAGCTTTAATTAAACGTAAGTGTATGTTAAATTACTAAATTATAATTAACAAAAATACCGTAACCATAAAGACTACACTTGCAGGTATCATCAGAGATGTCTCGACTTGCTCTTATACTTGTAGCAGTATGTTGCTTGACTTACAGCGTGGAAGCTCAGACGCGTTTGGTAAAACAGGGATGTGTGGGTCTGGGTGGAAATTGTGAAGTATCGAGTTCCCCAGGAAATCCACAATTGAATTGGAAGCCATGTTGCAAAGGCTTCAATTGTGAAGGACTCTCACAAACACATTCGAACAATTGGAGAAACTTCAGAGGAATTTGTGTACCCAGTCTCAATGATGGAGGAGCCGCATAAATCTGGACAGAATGATTAAATATATATATTTTACAATTAATTTTAATAAGCATGAGCAGAGATTCATTCAGTTTGCTTACTTCTACGTTCACTGAAAGTAATTTTATATCAGTTAGTGTTCAGTATTAGTAAGTTAAAATTAAATTCATTTTTATAACCTTGAATTCAGGAACTTAATTGATAATAAATATTTTTTGTTGTATTGTTGATAATACTACAAATCAACACTATCCAAAACTCTAAATTTGAAATTTGCAGTAAAAGAATATTAAACATCCGGTATATATCTTTGAATTCCTACTAATAACCTTCTAGTAGAAT
>VYYI01000786.1:0-25712 GCA_021029175.1 Bilobella aurantiaca
CCTTCAAAATCGAAAAATCGGCGTTTTCGGGGTCTTATTGGTCAAATTTATTTGCATTAGTTCAATACGCTACTTAGTTACGTGCGTTTGCAACGGTTTATTAAGTATTACTCCATCCACTACCTGCCCGTATAAATCCCACAATCTCAGATAGCTATCTAGCTCAGATCAACTATCAGAAAAATACTCCAGGTGAAGTACCACTCTCCGATTACTTTATGTAATACTAGCTGCGCAGTGCCGCTTTGCGGCACTTGTTTGCTAGCAGCTTCACGCAGTATCATTGTCCGCCTATCGCAATTTATGGCTAATCCTAGAATACTGATTGTGAGTTACTCAAACCATTTCTGAGAACAATCATTGGCAAATGCCGCATCCAAAATATTTTCACATCACATCATATCAGACGCCTTTAGAAGTTGAAGTGCTAGGTTTACGATGAACCCTTATTTATCATGGTCGCTAATAATAAAACTTATAATAGTTTTGTAGCACAAATCTTTCCTGTTCAAAAATATGCTTTTCTGGAAAACATCAACATCATAAACAAATGGAAATTTTGTTTGCCGTCCCACTAGACACTATCCTCATAAATAATTCTCAAAAGACAGAATCAGTCCGACACAAAAAAAATATCCCGCCACCTCATTCCTCGTTGGCGGTCAAGAAGGAAGGACATCCTTTCAAACCTATAGAGGTCACCAAATGTTACCTTGGGGTCATGAAATGTATCCACTGAAATGTCTTGACGAGGGAAATTCGAAAATTGCGTTTTGTGAGTCTGAAACGTTATTGTATGGTATGGTCGATTAGCTATTTAGGGGAATTTCGCTAATCCTTTGAATGTATGTATTTATACTGTTGAATATAGTGCAGTTTAATTATACTCCCTGAAAAACCTGGAAGAAAATTTTCCACAGAGTTTGACCCTAAATCACTCCATTTCCAAACACCATTTATGTACAAAATATGCCGCCCCAGCTATTGTGGTGTTAGCAGGAATGAATAAAACACGTTAAATTTGGGGCATTTTGACATTTGACTTTTGATACTAAAAAAAACTGGAAGTAAATTTTTCCAAAGCTTCATCTTAAACCACCCTATTTACAAAACCTCATTTATGAACAAAGTATGCCCCCAGGCTCCTGTGGTGTTAACAGAATTGAATAAAATACTTTGAATTTGAGTTGTTGGGACATTTGACCATTAACCTTAGAAAAAATGGTAGTCAATTTTTACCGGAGTTTGACCCTAAGCCAGCCCAGATGCCTACCCAATTTATGGGCAAATATATCGTTTGTAGCTCTAGCTATTTTTTCAGGCATCGATCTCAGACAGACAGACTTACTATTTTATAGCAGAGATTAATTTTCCGTTTTATTAATTGTAATAGCACAGAACTCCCTTAATTGTCTAGTTTTGGTATATTTACAAAATCAATACAGTCATATCATCGGTAATCAAAGGCTCAAAGCTATATCAGGGCTGTACATATATGTATATATCTTGGGTGTTAGAGTTGTAAGATTATAGGTTTGTATCTCGTGCATTAAATTATTATAATTGGGATTTTTTTCTATATTCTGCAGGTCTCGCTAGAGAGATTACCAGATGTACTCAGTTTTTAGTTCAGTGGTTTTTAATAGTGTGAAAGAATTGCGTGTCTACTATGATCGTGATTCTATTTCTGAAGGAGATTGGGGTTCCACATTTCCCTGCCTCCAAAAATTCTGTTTCATCTTTGCTTCAATACAACCGGAAAGTAACTATGAATTTATGTCGCCTTTCTCAAAGCTACAAATGCCTTCTCTCAGGCACATGAAGTTCGAGTTCGGAAATATTTTTGAGTGGCCGACGTCAAAGTTCCACAAAGTTCGTAATGGTGTTAGGAGCGCTTTCTCAGGGTTCTCGAGTTTTAACAGGGTCTTTTCCGACGCAAGATTGGCTTCAGAGAGAGGGGGGACAAACGAAGAACAAAAATTTTGGACGGAAAAAGAAAAGTTGAGAAAACCTGCCCTCAAGGATATGAACTGTGAGTTATGCACATCTTAAAGCAAATCACATGATGTCTATCTGTGTCTTAGTTTAGTTACTTGAAGCAAGTTTGTTAATATAACCTATATAGCTTCTAAACAAAAACCTTTTTTGACATATACAATATTCTATTTTTCAGTAAGAACCTATTTAACTAAACAATCACAACCGCTATCTATAAGATTGCTGATTTATTATTTCATAGTTCTGGAAACCTTGTACATTGACTTCCCAATTGATGACACTTTTGCACTTCACATTTTACTGCAAATGAAACCATTGGGACTTTTAACTATATCTACAAGAAATGTAAGTATCTATGTACCTATATGTGAAAACTGTTGTATTCGTTCCATCCTATCCTTCAATCTCTATTTTTTACGGCTATCGGATAGCGTCATTTCCAAGATAGTTGCACATCACCGCTACATCAAAAACTTGTACCGGAACGCTTCTTATCCTGTTCAGTATCGTGCGCAGTTCTGAAAACCAACATACTATGCCTTAAACACACAACAACTAATACTTATTTGTGTACTCTGTCAACAATAACGAGTTGAGAATTTACAACCCCGAGTATTCTTTTGTAATTTTGCTTATAAACTCGTCAAATTGAGCAATGTT
Organism: Bilobella aurantiaca; assembly: GCA_021029175.1. Lineage (NCBI taxonomy): Eukaryota > Metazoa > Arthropoda > Collembola > Poduromorpha > Neanuridae > Bilobella > Bilobella aurantiaca. The sequence goes on from VYYI01000786.1 coordinate 2,659, forward strand.
GGATTTGTATCTGTAATCCCCATATTCATCTATTCCTAATTTGCAAAACCTCCTAGAAACTTAAATATTTCTTGAACTTTTAAAGTAAGCTTATAACTACCCAAACATTATACGAATGCTTGAATCTGTTAAACTTTGAATAACGATCAAGCTTTAATTCAAGAACAAGTTTGAACTCTAGTGTCTGAGACCGTCCGTTAATTAAAATCGAAGTATTTTTTTCAATTTTGTAAGTGTTTATTTTATTGTATGCATATATGTACCAATGCACAGTTTTTTAACAAATCTAGTTTATGTATTTCTTGTTAAACGTTATTGTAAAATAACCCATTCAATTTAAAGTAAATTTTCTAGTTAATTTTTTTTTTTAATTTTTTACAATCTATTATTACATTTTTTAGGGCCAGATTTGGTTTTCGAATCCTTGTTACATCATTCTTTCCAAAGCATTTATGTTGTGAATAAGGAAATTATTGTTAAAATGGTGTATGCGTATAAATTTACACCAAACCTTTTATTCAATTAGCCACTACCATGTATTAACGTTGACGTTACTCATGCTAAGAAAATATATCACTTCAGTGAAACTATGTAAAAGATAATGTAGACTACTAAACACAGAAGGAAGGCAATTCGATCGAGAAGATATGCCCACCACGCCCAATCATCTTGATGTATTTCTGCATTTTTTGTATTCTCTGTATTTTCAGTAGATGCTATATCCGTTAGGATAGGCTGCGGGGAAAGGCACAAAAGTATAGACAAAATTCTTGTAAACGAATTAGGAATAAATCCTGTGAAGGGCAATGGTGACGACTTTTTCATTTCTAACAGGCTACGGAGACAAAAGGTCCAAACCAACGCCATTGAAACCATAATTAAAGAGTCCCGATAAAACAGCACTGAAAATTTTTCAATTCAAAATATTAAGTTAAAAATGACTTATTTTAATTTTTTGTCTAAGCAGCCAACTCGTCTTATTACTTACCCATTAATGGTGTTTCGTCACCGTGCGTTAGTAATTTTTCGTAAATTTTGAACAGATATACTATGTTGACCAGCATAGCAACGATTATTAGAAATAACCGTTCAGAACATCCTGGACTCAACCAAAAAGAAGTGGAAATTATGACAGCAATAACTGTAGAAATATAATTTAGATGATATTAAAATTGTATGTTAAGTTGTCAAAACTTTGGTTAATTTGTGAGCAATATTACCTATTGCCGGAATAACGAATGCGCATGTATGTACCACGGAACGCCGGCGTAACTTTATTGATAGGCTAATGTACGGAATGCTCATGTCGTTGTCGTAAGTAGCCTTTAACACACTCAATTCCGTTGAAATTATTTCAAATTCACGGTTCTGCACAACCTCCCCGTACGGTAGCTATAAAATTTTTGTATGTCGACATTGGTATGATTTATGAAGTAATTAATTGTAACAGTTGATACAAAAAATCGACATGTTCGACAATTTTTTTTTTGTTTTACATTTAAGAAGCTTGACGATGCAATCTGTGCAGTATCAAACTCATTAATACTGTTTTGAATTCATTTTCAAACTAGCCAAACTTGCCTGTCCTAGGACAGAAGGATTTTTTTTGGTAGTTTACATCGCTCCTTACTTTTGTTTGTGAGTAATTAAAATTTCTCCATTCACATTACTATTAAATTCCTATGTATGGAGTGGAGAATTGTAGGAGTACTTTAGTGCAATTCAGTTTTTAAAAATTTTAAACTTCCCGCGTTTACTCCATTTGTTACGCAAGCACTGCCGCTCTTTCGCTAATCCAAAATTGCGGCCATACAAAATACGACATTTAATATTTAGGATACTTACTTCATTACTTCTTACTTACTTCAGTCACATTTTCTGGAACTTTAACGTCTAACTTGCTTGAGTCGTACATCCTGGAACCTATGTTTATTTCACAAGTTTGCGTGTCGTAGGGCCAGCTGCGCAGACTTTCTACGCACTGTACTTGGAACCTTGCGGGTGGATTCCATAGCAATCCTCCATTGCTGTAACCGATGAGTTTTTTATTTGAAGAAATGTCAACTGCGCTGTGGCCAATACTACAAGAGCACAATAAAACCAGCATTAATCAAATAAAACTACCGCATTTTCACGAATTATCAATAGTTGATTAATTTCAAAGGATTTTTTAAATACTAGATTCAAATACAGTTCACTGAACTTTATAATGTTATAGTACACCCTAGCAAGGTTATGTAATTATGTAGCATATAAATCCAAATGATTTTTTTTTAGAATATTCAAGTTGTTATTCTTAAACCAGCAGAATGTTGAGGCAATTTTATTTAATGAGGAAACATAAGTAACATAACCTCGCCCCCAACGAAAAATAAGCTAAAAATATATTTTCTTTGTTTTAAAATTTGGCGGTCAACTTTAGTAATGTATAAAAAAAAACATTACTTGTTATAGACAGAAAGATCCGGTAGCCAAACTTCCTCACTGGAAAACGTAATCTGGCTTACATTTCCGTAATATTCAGAAATCCAGATAAATCGTTCGTCAATCCACCACTGTTCTACGACTTACAATTTGTTAACCCAAATCCAATAGAAAAAATATGTATTACAAAGTGCATACCATTGTTACTTCACAGTGTGCAGTAAAAATGGAACGTTCTTCATCCTAAATAGCACACGCAAATGCAATTATATGCACACAGCTCAATTTAGCAATATTTTAATTGAGTTACAAATTCGAATCCTTTCAGGATAGGATAAGCGACTAAAGTTGTTGCTTCCATTTGGCTCCTTATAGGAAGTGTAAATTTGTCATAACTGTTTAGCAGGCTTGAGCGAAGTCGAGAAATTTCTAATTGAATTGTGTTAAAAATAAATGACATGAATATTTATCTACAAACTATTTAAATTTTGCATCAGCTGCTTTGTTTAGAATAATTACCGCTTTTTTGAGCAGATGACACCAATATTGGCAATATTGTTAAACAAATTATTAGTAAAACTGATTTTACAAAACACATTTTTAAACTGCTATGTTTAGGCGTCTGGTACAAAATTGAAAATGAGTTCCAGTTTTCAGTGTCAAGAAATAAATTAAATTACGCCTTCGCGTATTATGTTTCTTTTTTTTTGATCTGGTCCCGTAATATGATTCCAACAAATTCAATTATCTGCCCACCTTAACTTTCTGATTAGGTAACCATACACATGTCTGTAAATAGTTATATATTCTAGATTTTTTTTTCAAGATTGTCTAGATTTTAACAAAGTTTCCATAGTTAAAAATATTAATTGAATATTTAATATATTATATGTATATTATAAATTCAATATTAATATTTGAAAATATTAATTTCTTTTCTAATCTAATTGAAAAACAAACTAATTTGATTTGTCTATTAATCAAATTGTTATAGATTTTTTGTGACTAATTTGATATTACTTTCGTAAATTCTTATAGGCTATATATTTACAAAAAAATTTAACCAAAGTTATTGCAAACAATACTGTTTTAAAACATTTTGCTATATTCAGCAAAATAGTTCCCAACTTTTCAGTACAAATATATACACTCTATTTGTGTTCCACGCAAATTGTTTTAATGAAACCTGTAGCTTTCAAAATAATTCCTTTTACTTCAACATTATTAACCCATTGATATACATATATTGATGCTACTAACAATATAATGGACTTAATTCCTCTAATGTTTTGGTTGCAACCGAATGGTTTTATTAGACTGACGAAAGTAGAGAGTGATTTTACAAGAAAATTGGTGCGGGTATTAATACCAACAGCAATTACTGCTCATTAAAGTACCTGAAAGAACCGACCAAAGAAATCGAACCAAACCTAACCGAGTTTTATTTAAACTGCAATTAACGAGTGACGTTTTGAGTCAAGTGCTTTAATGCATAAGTGGTTAAAGTGTGCTCGTGCTAATGACGAAATACATCTAAATCTAAAATCTCGAACTTTAAACAACATCAAATTGTACAGAATGTAGAAAGCAGATTCTATACATTTGAATAGGTGACAACAACCGTTGATAGGTTAAATTTTCCAAGAATTCTTGTAGTTTTTTCCAGACTAAATCCAACTTACGACATAGTCATTCCAGCATGAGTCGGAATTTTGTTAGGAATTGGAAACTTGTTAATGGTGAATTGTCCTGGAAGGATGCTGGAGAAGATTTTGTCGTTTTAGTCCAGTTCCCCTGTCGCGTGCTCAAAAATCAAATGGCAAAATACGCCCAATGCAAAAGAAAAAAAAATTGTAGCGACCTGTCAAACTTGTTGGTACGTTATTCTACTTAAAAGTCATTAGTACAAAGGCCATTCCGCGCGCCATGTTGTCCCATAATGTTAGTTTAGCTTCCTGAAACACAAAAAAACGTGTTATTCACAAACGAGCACATTAGTTAACTGCAACCTTACACTCTCCATGTGATAGAAACTTCCAATTGTACACTTGAGCACAACTGTGGATTGTAAGACTTTGCGAACATACACTATTTTATTCGGATTAGTAGAATTTTTCTGGGCATGCTCCAATAAGTTGCGATGGAATTTGGAAGATACATTAAAAACTGCGGACATCAACAAGGCGCCAGACAAAATTAAAAATAGCATTGTTGAGAGATAGAATACAAATAGCCCAAAAATAGCAGGGTGTAAGAATCTACGGCGGCGTATGACACAGAATGCCGTGATGAATACGCCCAGCAAAACGTCCAGCTTAAATGCTGGTAAAAAAAATGATCCAAATATCTTGTTGTGAATATGGTTATGAATTTGCATGGAGCGGTATATATGTATGAAATCACGTGTACTTCGTACACAATTTCCTGGCCACTTAATGCTAATTCAAAATACGCTGTCATTTGTTTAACAATTGAAAACAATTAATAATAATAATAAAACAAACTAACCATATCATTTGCAACCAAAGCAATAATGTAAGAATAGACGGGAAAATGCTTGCAAATATACATGACATATCCACGGCGTATGAAATAGCATAAAATGCAGCCACACAAATGTACAGTAAAACTGCTATATTAGAATTGAAGAAATTGTAGTTGACAGCAATCTGTTGTAGCACTGTCGTTATTGCGCAGAATCCGATTGCTATTACCAATCCACCATAAAGTTTACCGCGTCTCTTTCTATTCTTGTCTTCATTCTTAAAATTGCTTTCCAAATTCAAGTATGTTTCTACAATACCATTTATAAACACGGACAATGCTTAATTATAAGGCAAAACTAACAATAAGGTTATTACATAATGCCTATTGTTAATTTTTATTTACCTAGGCTGTAGTTAACGTTTAGTATGTTATTTGCAAGTTGTACAAACTCCTTTCTATAAACAATAAGCGTTAAGCGAGTTGAGATCCCGGCTATTATGGCTATTATTTGAAATGATAAAACCACCCTGGTCGGTAGAGAATCAGTCGCATACATGCGGAAGGCGCAAAATATAAAGTTTAAAATGTGCATCAATAGGTATAATATCCCGAAGACGCATTGTACACCACACCTTTCTCCAAATGTTCCATCTTGGTATAATTTTATTTCAATCAACGTTGACTTACTAAATAGTCCTAAAAACTTTGCAAATATTAGATTTTCAAAAGTATTCTGCATTTTATGATTTACTAAAAGCGAATAACTATCTAAATACGTAAGTCATTTTACTTATAGCATATTAATTTAAAATTGTCCATAATTGTTTGCAGATATGTTAATAAATTGGAAATATTTCTTGCTTATTGATTTACCTTGATTAGCTTCAAATTGTATGTTTGTAACATTATGTCCCAAATGTATTGATTTTCAGATAATATAATGATATGGTGCCGTTTTTAATTAAGGCTAAGATACACTGTCAAGAAATAGTTCAAACCCTAAATTATTTCAGTTCTGGTTCACCTGTTTATAGGCTTGAGTGAAAATAAATCACCAATGGAGGACACAATATGTCATTCCCCAACCCAATAGTTTTGTTGCATGTTCAGCAACCTAAAAAAACATATTTTTACCCATAAAAAACAAACCGTATCTATGCTCATTTAAAAAAGTTATAAATAATCATGAATAATGAAACTTCAGTTATTGGAACCAATTTCTGGAAAAGTGCAATACTCAATAGATTTCATTCAACAGGTGTAGGGTTCGATAGACGTATAACCACTTTATTTTGGAATAAAATTTTGCAGACGCAATAATGGAGGCATCAATTTTTGAAGACAAATATTTAATTTGCATGCACTAAATGTTTTATTTATATTTTGATTGAACAAAATATCAAAATTGTCTCTCACTTTTTGCAATCAAGCAGATAACAATTTTCGACATTATTTGATAATTCTTTTAAGCTAAAATAAACAACGCAATCAGTGCGTTTTACCTTTTGATTTTAGTCTTAAGTGCACGTTCAATTACTCATGTACTCGGTAACAGGTTAATAAATTTGATCACGGTATTTGTGATGTTAACAAAATGCCGTTGTTTAGTGTTTTAGTTTTAAAGTAACGCCTTTGAACTCTCTAGTAAATTTGAATTATTATTATATATTTTTTTTTTGTAATTTTAACTTCATTTCCTTTGTCCTGGCAGAAAATAAAATAAAAGTTCTTACTGAAAATGTAAATTGTAAGCAATTGTAAGGAATTGAAAATTTTCTCCTTCATTCAAGTCTAGCCTAATAAAGTTAACTTCGTCCAATTCCATTTATTATTTGAAAACTTAAAAACCGCTTTAAAAATATAGCGTATATCATTACAAGTTTTTAAATTATGTAAACCAAAAAAGTGTAAAAGTGCTTAGTCGTTCCGAATGAACGATGGAGCAAACCTAAACCTAAACCAAAATAGAATTATAATTTGTACTTGGACTTTTTGAAAGCTGCTTTGTTGTGAATGGTACTTTATTATCGCTTGTCCACTTCTTTTAATAATGAATTACTTTGTTTAAAATCAAAGGCTAAACGGAAATTCTGATTTAGGTTGTGAAAATTGGAATCGGCTTTTTTGCTCCTAAGGAGAAAATCGAAAATCCCAAACGACAATAGTGGCTGTTTCATTGTGATATGCTAGTGACCTCAATTCTAAACTTGAATGTCGATTATCTGCTACAAGGTTTTGTTAACTAACTGTTTTTTATCCACATTATTAGTAATTAAACATAATATGACGTGGATTGTGGTTTGGTTTGGGAACCATAAAAAATAAATGAGTTTAGGTTTAAATGAATTTTATTGCGTCGATTTATGAATAATTTTGTCCAGCGTGACTTCGCTCTTGATAACCTACTTTAGTTGTATAGCTATAAGCACTCCAAAATGTCTAATCTAATTCGTTACACGATTATTACAAAAATTTCAATGTGGTTTAGTTATGTGATAAAATCGATCATATAATGCTTCCAATAAATCAATCTAAATTTTACTACAAATACAAACATTTGGCCTCTTTAATTTGTGCATTCGCATTAAACAAAATGGCAAAGTTAACTTTTATTGTGTTTCTAATGAGCCTTAGCATACTACATGTTGCTTTTTCATTTCCATTTAATCAGCAATCGAGATCTGGCCAGAGCATCACATTTAGGAATTCTGAAAATGACTATACTTACTCCGAAGACCAGCCGAGGCTGAGATTTAACGCTCTCACAACCTTGTGTAAAACTGGGGTGTAAGTGTTCTTTTTTTTGTATTACTCATATCATTATTCGAACCATAATAATAGGCAGAAAATTTTCGGCAGTGTTTCGGCGCTTCCCCACCTACTTTGCAGCGCACAGAATGACGCTGGCCTTTTAATTTATTTTTTATAGCACTACATTTCAAAACATTGAGCTACTTATCTAGTTTAAATAAGTCTTGTTAAGTTCAAATAAACATCATATGGGCCCAAGTCTAAATTATTTTGTTTGCCTCTATTTGCAGGTGGGTTACTTACCCGGGCGTTAACTATAGTTTTGGGAATATAGATACCACAGTGGTTCACGCAGGCGTTGAGAATTCTTGCCGTTTCAATTTCACTACTACTGTTCAATCAGCCAGGCTTGTTGGTATCCATGGCAACTACACAACTCCATCAGTGACATTCTACAGCACCAGTTTATTCGGAGGAGAGTCAATATCATTTTCCGATGGCATCCTAAGCAACGCTTTTACCATTGCTTCACTTATTACTATTTCTGCAGAGGTGGAATTTTTTGAAAACGAAAACTACGAAGGCATGTCCGTCTGTTTTCACATTCCTGAGTCACGTTGCTACCAGAGGGTTTGCTCCGTAACCAGTATAGAAGACTCTCAATTCCCGTTTGATATTTCTAAGTCAAAATCAGCAAGAGTTGGATGCCAGACGTCTGCGCAAGTTTACAGGCAACAAGCAGACGTACATAGCGACAAAGTATTATTTGTCTAGATAAATTAAACTCGGAGATTAAAAAATAAACAGTAAACCAAAAACATATTGTCAAAAGCTCTTTTGTAACTTTCATTTAATTATAAGCATTGTAGTAGAGTGTAGGAGGGTGGTTACTTGTACAAATATCTGGGTGAAACCGAGATGAGAACCCAACCTTACCTAAACCCTAAACTCAAACCTCTCTTACTTCAAGCCCAGCCAGCCGACACCTCATCCAGAACCGCTCCTACATGACAATCAACTGATAAATTAACTTTAATTAATAATTAAACCTCCCATAAATGGACTATATGACATGTCCATATCCTATATGTAATGCATGCTGACATACTTGTCCCAGAATAAACAATCGATGACCTACGTGATTAGTGACCTCTATGACCAGTGACCCCTCTCCTTGAGCGATGTTGTGGCTGTTTAGTTTCCAAACCCAGAGAAGTCTAACGGTTAGGTTAGAATAACAAAGTTAGGTAAGTCGTACCTGAGATACACAGGCTACTCGGACGGACGGACAGATTTACGAAAACATAAAGTAGTTGATACTACTTAAATAAATAATTTGAGATGACGAGATGGTAACTTCACGTTTTGCTATACCTCTACATGTAATTATGGTGATGTGAGGTACCAAAGTCTGTTACGGTGCTGAAAAAGATGAGGGGCCAACTAAAACGGATCACCGTTTTATTTTGCATTTTAGACTAGACCATAATAATAATAACGTTTTTGAAACAAACTCTAAACAAACTAAATTCATGAAATAAACTATTGTTTTCTGTTTCTAAAATTATATTTATAAATTATGTTTACTCAAACCGGTAGTTGGAAACTAAAAACCTAAATGTTTAATAATAATAAAAAAAAATTTTTGCTTAATTTAAATGTTCCAGATTGGGCTGATTGACTTTGTGGTTCGTTTCAATACTAACTTCCAGATTAAAATAAATGTATAATAATAATTAGGGAATTATATAAATATTCGAATGCCACTTTTGAAACGAAACCTAATTTATCACTCTCAGTTAATGCGTAAGCTGTACTTCCGATTGATATTGTTAACATTATTGCGCCTTGGCGCCTTTGTAGACTCACCACAATACAGACGAATAGTCTAATTAGTCTACCTTAGATACCTTGCCGGGTTCTATTTCCTGAGTTATTTATGTTAAAATATTGGTGACCACTGCGAAACGGATTCTGTACTTGTATAGTGCGATTTCATATGCTATATTGCTACCGCATATCCCAATACAAAATGCAAAACTAACATAAATGGATATGAATAAGTTACTTCCAGTTCCAATCTTTTGATTTTTGGGCTTTGTATCCCTAATAAAACTTTTCGGCTTCCCAATTTCTTTGGGAATTCTAGAAGTTCATTACTTTTTAAAAATATTCCAGAATGAAAAATAGATTGGACTCGATTAAGCAAAATGTGGAGTCTATCCCATCCAACTTTTTCCAAAGCAAACGCTCTCATCTGTGGATGAAACTTGTCGCTTCCGTAATACAATCCGCTATCTTGAACACGACGTGTCATTCTGGTATACCAATGATCAAGATCCTCGGGCTTTGCCGCCAACACAGTTTTGTTGCATTTTAAAAGTTCCCGCTCCAAAGATATGTTTAAATTGTTTAGATGAAGCTGTTTGTCAGAGGTAGCAAGACACTTGAAATTGTATTGTAGTTGATACAAAATGTTAACTTCGCTACGTTTCTGGTTTAGAACCATTTCTTCTTCAACGGCTCGACTGAAGTCATGATCTCCAAGCAAGTTACAAGTATTCTCAACTGACCCCGGCTCAAAAAGTGTATGACCCCCATCATGACCTAGTAAAGTGTACAAGAGTGTCTTTTGTATGTACAATAGTATACTTGCACTCAGGGAACGTTGATATATTTCATAGTTGTATAAAATATGCTATTTTGTATAAAAAAAAAATTATTAGCAATTTGCACATAGGGAATTACATTCTGCTACAAATCTTAGACATTTTTGAGAAATAGAAAAAATCTCTAGTGCAAGAACAGCGGGCAATTTCATTGTGCAAATCCATTTGATTGTTGAAAATATATTTAAACTTAGATATATATATATATATTAAATTTGTAATAGCAATTTGATTGTTGAAAATATATTTAAACTTATATATATATATATATATATATACATATATATGTATATGTATATATATATATATATATATATATTAAATTTGTAATAGCCCGCCCACATCTGGTGTATTAAAATGAAGCCAAGTTTTTTTGTGCGACCAATTCCTCTCCTTTTATCAGGTAATCGACAAAACTGCTTTAATCCATTTGAAAGCATACCACCCAAATTTATATTGCATTGCTATGGAGCTCCTTATACTGAAATTCATCAGAAGGTTGTAAAACTAAAATTTAAACTATTGTGTATTATATTTGGTAGTATGAGTTTTATTGCATACAGTAACTTACGACTGAAGTGATTCTTGACCAGAGGAAGGTCCAAATCCAAAGGAGTAAGAAATGTATAATTTTTTAAAAGAAGTTCTTTCACCGTTTTTAACCCAACCGAGGGAGATGGCGCGGCTAATTTTGATGTCACGCCGCCCTTATAAGCACTGGTAATTACAAGACACATGCAAGCAGTAGTTGTGACAATCAATTTCATACCACCAATTTTTGCCATTTCCGTCGTAAGATCAATATCTTGTTCTAGTAACATTTTTGAAAAGAAAAACACTGAACTTATCTTGATTTTAAATTTACGGAAAATTGTAAAAAGAACGAGCATTGCAACACTAAACGAAAAAATTCCTGATAGCCAAACATGTGAATCGAAAGGCGACACTAGGTAAGCTAAATGTAGATACGACTCAATGCCGTCACATGTAATAAAGTTGTATGTAACACGCTTTACAAGCAGCGTGTAAGCATCTGAAGTGTCGCTTATATAATGTTCGTCGGAACTTTGATATGCAAAGTCTGGCTGTACGCGGCTCTCAATTGAGTAATACGATGATTTTGATTGTACACTAGCTTTTGTAAAATTTGAATAAATTGAAGTGTACATAGGTTTTATGATATTCCAAATCAAATAAATATTCGAATACATGACGATTGGTTTTCCAAAAAATCTATTATTTGATAGTTGCTCAAATTCGGCAAATCGCCCCATGTAATCCCCTTCAAGTACCCAAAGGTGAGGCCATGCGTAGTATAGGCGTTGACCGTAAAACATGTCAAAGAATTTTCTAGTCAAATTTGGTTTCTCGGCTTCGTGCAGTAGCGTTAGTTTACTTGACATTTGGATCCCAACGGTAATTAGCGTGGTATTTCTTGTCGTTTCCTCAATTGTGTAAATTGGAATTGTGGTAAATTGATACGAATGTACGTCAACGGTATTGGTTTTCCCGGATTGAAGTACAACAATATAGTATAGATATCTGCCGTAGCAGTTTCTGTGAAAGTGCAGGGTACGAAAACATGTTGCGAGTGATTGGTATGAGTCTTGATTTAGCTTTACGTGGGTTGAGCTAGGCGGAAACATGTCGATCACAACGTAGCAATATATTTTTAATAGCGGCCAGTACTTAAGTAAGCCTGGTTCGCGCACAGATATATATGGATGCGCTGGTTTAGAGTATGTTGGGTGGCCCAAGTACGTGTACAAACTAAACGGTGCTGAAATTTGTGCGTAATGCCTTAAGTGAGAACCAGAGTCTAAAATGTCTATTTGACATGGTGAAAAAGAGTCAAAGTTTATATTGGCTAATGACCATACTTGTGTCATGTAAATCAAATTTACTACAAACATCTTGCAAATGCCAAATTTACGTGTTAGTATTTTCATTACTACTTAAAAATCGTTAAATTATTTTGTGAGAGCATTGCAAACAGCTTGTTGGAAATGATCTCACAAATAAATTTGCAAAACTGCTTTACTCATTTGGAAAATAAAGTTTCTATTTTATAAAAATACATTTGCAGATTTAGCGTGTACTGTCTAAAAAATAATGAGGCCAAGCACAGAAACGAATAGGTTTCCCAATTTCCACTTTGATGTTCTAAACGTTTGTAATTAACTACACCAACACGTGTAGGAAAATACGACGTAGGATGTAATTACTTACTCCGAAAAGAAAATATGTCGTAACACGGCAGGGTTATGTTATGGTAGGTGTATTTGGATCTCCATTGAAGGTTCAATTATTCTTATAGGAAAAATAAACCGTTTAAAACAGTACTTTCAAGCAGCGTCAGTGAGCAAAATAGAAAAATTATTATGGTTGTTAGAACAAATAGCAATAAAACCCTTGCAGAAAAACTTTACAGTTTTTTATATTGTGGATTATCAAACCAGTGTTTCACCTTGATGTCACATTTGGAGGGAAAAGGTCGCGGCGGCGACATCATCCTGACTAATTTCCTAGTAATAATTTTTAGGGTTAATTTCAATGAGCTAATCCGGAATTACGAAGACTTGTTTAAAATTTTCATAGAAAAAATTGTCGACTGAAGCAACAGTACATGTCGCATTGGTATTATGTCATAGAGAAATTTATTACAATTAACGACTTGACATATTTTACAGCTATTTCATAACCCAAGATATTAATGAAACAAAGTCGAACGCAAACACACTCCAACCGAAATCCTGCAACTGGTCAAATAATAAAAAAAAACAAAAAAAAATACTTGCATTTTCTCGTAGTACAAACCAGATACACTTGAACAGACCATTTAAGAATGTTAGCTTTTTGAAAAGAACTGAACTGGTCCATGATCAATGTAAAAACGCATCTCCAAGTTAGCATGTCAAATGGACTTAAGATTTCGAGGGCATTAAGCGCTCTGGACAGGTCCATGCCATCTGGCAAATCGCAATATAAATTCGTGCGTGGCGGATTGTCGGCAATGGTTGCCACAGAGATGTTGCCGTAGTGACAAGAAATCACGGATTCCAGCATGTTCAGATAGGTTAACGTAAGCCACCAAACTTGCTATTTTTACATTCTACGGCTGAATTTCCGTCTGGTGCGTCAAGATGTGTGTAATTTAAGTTGTAGTACTGTACTAGGTGGCTCATTAATGCATTCTTCATCTCTGACACCGATTCTCCTTAATTCTTTTGGCCTGCAAAATTGATACTTATCGCCAATTGTGCTTAGTAATTTTTTGCAAAAATCGGTATTGAGCTTCAGCCATTAGGCGGGCAGGAGAGATATAATTTTTTACCGGGCTCACTCATTCTAGTAAAAGGTTGGAGTTAAGATTGGATTTTGACTAACACACCATATTCATGTTTATGTGGTAATCATGTTAGATATGTTTATAATTTAAGTCCTCATATACATCACGTAACTCATTAATGATCTCAGCTGCAAAAGCTACAACAGGTAAGTGTTTATAACGTACAAATACTTACAATTTACAACTTACAATTTAGTATATTTACAACTTTTAGCCAATATTGCATAAGCCGAAAATTTCAACATATCATTTTCAGTACTATAAACTTTACTTCGTGGAATCCATTACAATAAACTGTAGTATATTGGTACACTGAATTAGCGACGTTTTGTATTTTTTTTTGAATTTCAATTTTCCTACTACTTATCCTACTACTTTAAACTACTCTTTTAGACATTATTAGACAAAGGCAAATTTAAATTTAACTTTTGATGATAATTATGCTGATTTGATTATGCTATTAACTATTTAGTACAATTGTCTAATTGGCAATTTTTTTAAGCAATTTGGAGGTCATAGTCAGCTTCAGCGTACTGTAGAATTCAAGGTACCATAAACTCAACTTACAAAATTAATTATTATTATTGACTTTTGATAAAAACTAATTAACAATTTATAATTAATTAATTATTCCTGATGACCTAAAACACCTTGTATATTTTGGAAAATTGACTTCCAAAAAGCAAGACTCCTATTTTCTAGTCTAATCTTAATATTTTTCTAATTCTAAGTTTCCTGCTTCCGCTACTAGTGGACAGTTTAACCACGGTTTATTATAGTTAATAACTGTAATACAGTATTCCCTTACTATAAGACCCCCATTAGGGAAGCATGGGTAGTGGGGTCTTATAGGCAGGGGGTCTTATTGACGGTACCCGCGTGTAAGACCCTCTAGGGTCTTATAACGTTTTGACATCTTCTAGTGTGGTGGCCTCAAATTGTGGCATATATAAAGATTAAGATTATCAAGAGTTACAATTAATCAGTGCATGTAACAAGGCTGGAAAGCATGAAATTGTTCCTAACTGATTTGTTGTATAATACATTATGTCATACATATAAGGGGCTAGGATGAAGGGTCTAAGATCACTTTGGTCCTTGAAATTATAACTTTTTGTTTGATGCAAAACTTGCAAGAATCCAACTCGAATTCTCGGATTTGTGGGTCATTTAGGGGTCCGTCAAAATGAGGGTGAAGTGTATTACTCCTGTGGCCCATGTTCAAACTTGGCCTTATCCTTGACCCTTACTACCTTTAGCTGAAAATAGATTTGAAAAACGTTAACCCGTTCGAGAGCTCTCGCGCAACCAGACAGACGGACAAAACATTCCCATAAAGTAGCTAGTACGCTACTTAATAATTGTATCCGTTAAAAATGCTAACATGGCAACCTTTTCAGCTGATACCTTGTTGGGGTCAATAACCTAAATTGGGGATAAGTGTAACCCATTATGACTTAAGGTTACCACAGAATGGTGTAATCAAGCATTTTTTTACCCAAAGGGGTCATACAAACCCAGTTTTGTCCTAATTTTGAGTGGCAATTTGGGGTCTTATAGGGGGTGAGGTCTTATAGTGGGGGGTCTTATTCAATTCTTATTAGCATGTAAACACTCCATAAGATGGACCAAACGTTTAAAAAGGGGGTCTTATATCGGGGAGGGTCTTATTCACGGGGGTTTTATAGTAAGGGAATACTGTAATCGTAGTAAATTCCAAGTATGAGCATTGCACCAAATTTATGTACCAGCTGCTACGGTATAAGAAGCAACTTGGTCGCTCACAATTCTAGTTTTTTCAATAGCCGTAATTTTCTCTAGAGGAACGTTACTTGTAACGCACACACAAATTGGTTGACTCGTGCATATCGTCTCACGTACAAAATTGTTTCCGTCAAATCTTTTTCAAAATTGATACGTTGTATCCAACTGGTAATTACTGACTCACTCTCTTCTTTGAGTACTCCACAGAGGTAGATGAATGTATTCATAATTATGGCTATTATTCCAAACAAGCTCAATGCCACGGAACGTGTGAGTATCAGGGATTTTCGATTTAGCGCTATTATTCCACAACAAATTTCAGTCGCTGTGGTACACATCAACACTACGCCAACCAAGTCATGACAAATCTCTACCGCAATATTATTGAGATGTTTCATCGCCGGGTAGAGTTTCATGGAGTGTTCCAATGACATAGGTACTGAAGCACCTCCTCCGATCCTATTCACATGACAAGAATTTAGTACTATACTATAACAGAGAAATTAGCCCGGACTAATATAGAGTAATAAGTAAAGTGTGAATCCCTTAAACAAATTATATTACAATTAATTTAATTTATTAGTTTAGCTAAAAAAATTATTTAATGAACAAAGAAAACGGTAAGAGTTGATATGGAAAAAATGCCTACTTTGCAACAACAAAATATATTTGGCAATATACCAATTTGACTAACCGTGCCCATTATAACACTAATACGACACTAAACGTGTCGTATTCCTGTTTAAATTGCAGTACAATACTGCAAAACCAAGCTTTTTATAAATTCTTGATTTGCAAGCAATACATACATATTGCAACGATAGTGCAGTTTCTATTTATGAGTTTCAAACCTTGAAGTTAAAATATATAATTTTAATTTTCAGGGTGCCGATGCTAAGTTCGCTATCGCCAAGATGCTATCTCAACCGACCCTTGTCTCAGGCCGGTATTTTTTCAAGTTAGATTATTACTAGCCAATCAAGCTTATCCCAGGACATGATGAATCAGATGTTCTCCTATAGGTCCTCCTGTCCTGTTACTGAGAATAATGCCATGCTGAAGAAAATTTGAAAAATGGCAAAGTTGAGTAGATGAGTTGAACACTTGTCCCGCCTCTTTCTTGGTTTCTCCTTTCCAACATTAACGAACCTAACTATTTGAGACACAAATACTTATATACCATAGTTCTAAAATATATCCACAAACAAAAAGTTTGGCTAACATTGGATGAAGTTCACCAGTGAAATGCTGAAGTTGATTCCTTCCAAAAGTGGTTGCATGCGGCAGTACGCAACAAAGTCAAAGGCAAGCATCAAGGGGTGAAAAACAACAGCCAAATACAAATAAATTTTCAAGAATGGATCAACAATCACATAAGGAAAAGAGTAGTTCAAAAATAGAACGAATAAAATGAAACCTTGAAAAGAGGCATCCATTATCAGAAAGATTGAACGATTTGAATAGTAGTTATCAGAAAGCATCATTTTATCCTCCTTGGGATGTACTTTAATAGGCAGCGGAGCCCCAAATGCATTAAGAATTCGAATGTACATTCGAAGTATGTTGAAAGATGCTTGAGAGTACATTGCCTAATTTATTTAACAATGTAGGCTACAAATCGTTTTTGCAAATTGGGATTTTTGTGTGGGTGGAAATGTTGCAGTTTGCTCTAGAGCGTCAGCTCTCCTGTCTTCCAAGGGCTTGTTTGGCTTGTATAATGTTTTGACAATATGCATGTAGATTTAAATCCGAAGTCTATTTGAACAAAGTTGCAAATGCAATAGTTTTGATTCCAACAGAACTCCCATTGGCTAAACGAAAAGCACTCTCATCAAATATAAATAATTACTATGACAAATACATAATATCGGAAGGTTTAACTAAGCCTTTATTATGTCATGAAATATTCAATCAACGCTTCCTTGCAATATATAAATCAACTCACTTAAAAGTAAAAATATGTCTTAGAACTCAAATTTTTCAAGATGGAATTTGAAATTTAACTTTAAGTGTCTAGCAGCGTATTAAAAGCATTTCACATTAATGTTGTTGACTTGAAATTGCATTAGCTTGTGCATTGTTTAGCAAAAATTTGAGTTGTTTATTTTTTACACTCAAATTGACCACAAAAAAAGTATTGAATTAATAATTGAAATTTAATGAACAATTTCACTACATCATATGCCTCAAAGTAGTAAAGGCACTCTATAATTTTTTTTAATTTTTAGCCCAAGAACCATAATTTCAGTAAGATGGTAGTATTTGTTGATCGCAAACGCTCTAGGTAAAATAGTGTGTACAGATTGACACAAGTTAAGAATTAAACTACACACATGTAGTCAGAAAGGATTTTTTCGCATGGTGTCTCAGAAATCGTTGTACTTTTGTTGGTATAAATAAACTCTACAATGCAATAGATGTTGTCTTACGGCTTCACGCACAGTTACAAGCTTTGGAGTACAACAACTTGGAAAATTAACCTTGTAATAAAATCAGTACTTCATTGTCAAATAAAACAAATTAAATTTTATGATATTAATATTGGTGTTTTATATTAATAGTATTGCTTGTCAATTCTATTGACAAAAGCATCTATTAGCGACAATTTTTTTTTAAATACATAAACATGAAATGTAGCAGGGTTCTGCTGCTCGTGAGTGGATAAAGCTTCATACATCTCTTCTATACTGTTACGAATTAAACAACAGACATTAAAGCTTTTTAATTTATAATGTTCATGTAAAAAGAAAATAACCACAAAATAACACAACTTGATAATAACTCTTCTCCAACTTCAAATAATTATTATGAAGAAATTGACAAAAGTAACTTCAGAATCCTACACAAATATATGTGTTTGTCTCCAACTCCATAATTTCAAATTTGTTCTAAAATAAGTGTGTTTTACACAATTTCACACGAGTAACTAGAAAACCCTTTGGAAAACTATTTACACAATTAGAGAGTAAAGGAGAAAGAATTTCAATAAATTTTGACACTTCTTTTTGATAACAATTTTCTTCACTTTCTTCTAATTTACTTGGTAAAGTTCGAGCCTTATTTTTCAAATTAAGTCGTATTCTCAAACGAAGTGTATTGCAGACCACTTTATGGCAGCAGATATACCAGATGTAGAAACCAGGCATAACATAAAGTATCTAGCGATAAGTTACATGACGCAGTTACGAGATGTACAGATAACGAGATAACATTTTTATTGAATGGAGCAATTGAGTAACTCAAAAACACTGCTGTCATTTTTGCCGTTAGTGGAACGTTTAGATATTCTCTTTAGTTTTAATGTAGTATAACCCTGAGGAATACTTTTCTATAAAAATTATATATGTTTTGATACACTTGTATATCCAATTTAATAAAGTTTACAAAGAAAACTATTGCTAAGAAACAAGTACAAGTAGTACAAATGATATTTTCATTCGCTATGGTTTGCTTGTCCTGATTTACTCAGGACAACAAATTAAAATTAAGTAAAAAATTTGCGAAAATAATGACTGATGAGTTGAGAGCCATAAAATGTAATAACGGCTTTAAAAGAAATTTTTATTATTATAACAAAAATTTAAGTGAATGTAACGTTATTTTACAGGTCGTTTGTACTAATTATGATAGAATTCATTCAACTGAGCACATCAGTAACAGATCTGTGATGCAACATTAACAATTCCACGTTCTTTGGAGAAATCTGCAATGTTAAAAATAAATATTTAAATATTTTTTCGGTAAGTAATAAAAAATAACTCTGGTAAAGTCTCTCACTTTTGACAAATTTACTTCTAAAACGTCCAGCGAATTCATCCTCAAGAGCGTTGAAGTAACAAATGAATCCGTAATTGGTAAGTCAAGATAGAATGATTCCAGTCCTGCGATCAGCAATTTTTACAAAATAGTCCAATCAATTATTTTGCAAAATGATCAACTCAAGTACCCAAATTAAAATTGGCGAGGAATAATATGAGTCAAAATTAATTGAATAGTAATAATATTTAAAACCAAGAGATTTCTTAGGAATCGGTAGAGAAAATTGTGAATTCAAAAAGTATTAACCATTGTTCAGCGTTAGTTAACGGTAGTTTCCTTAAGACGTTTCAAATTAATTCACTTCAATTTTACCTGAAGATAAATTTAATAAATTGTAGCTTTGTGAATTATAATTAGCTAGTAGTGAAAACAAAATGCTTCAGGCAAAAACGTCCATGATTTTAAAAAAAAGTACAAAAACAGAACTCAAAATGCTAAGTTACACTTTTCGTTGACTTAGCGTGAGGTAATTTTGAAAACATTATAAAAATTTAGAAATTAGATTACCTGTCAAGTGAGCTAAAGATTTCGAGCGAATTGATGCCAAACTCTTCCAATATTCCTCTTCAATTCGTTCACCGTTTTCACTAGCAAATTTCCCTTCTTCCACAACTTTATGGATTTCATCAAACCCCGACAAAATTTTGAAAAGTTGAGAAATATAGAATAAATCTGAACTGTAGGAATTGTAGCTAAGATCTGTGTAGCGTAATTGGAATCGTAGGTGCCGGATGTTGATCACACTCAAGTTGAAAATAAATAGTTTGGCGTAATATGGAGAAAGCAAATTTCCATTTTCCAAGGAGTTAATATATTCAAATCGTTCCAAATTAGGGAACGTAATTGAGAAATTCACAGCATTTGTACGTGGTATGCAAAGGTTTCTATGTAATTTTTCTTCGTGAAAGGTGAGACACTTTACGCTATTTAGTGTCGCTGATTCAAAGCACTCCAACTGCTCAATTGGACCTCGCACTACAATCTATAAAGACAAAGCACAGAATCGAAAAAGTTGCTTATTGCTCATGCTCAGTCATAAATTTGAGTAATAAACAATAATCATGATATCTATTCACACATCACTCGGTTAGTTATAATATAGTTATTTATCAATGCCGTTATTTTTAAGTTTGTTATAATTTCGTTTGTAATAATTTCAAAACTTACGTTTTCCAGTACAGGGAGCTGATAGTCTTCGATTGATCCCAACGGGTATGGATTTTCACTTCCAAAGCGGAGCTCTAATTTTTGTAATTTCTTCATTAGGGGAAGTTTGAAATTGAAGGCGTTGAGATCCTCACCGCTTTTAACTCTTAGAGCTCTTAAACTGTTTGTTTGGGTTTTCAAAACCATTGTCATACTCATTTTGGCATTTCTGACAATTTCTTCTTTAGCAAGTCGGAGGTTGCTGGTAATATGTAGAGTTGAAATTTTTATATTTTGCCACTCTTGAAACTTATCAGCAAGCATTTGGAGGGAGTTTTCCGATTCAAGCTCTATGCGTAGTACACACTTTTTTATAATTATCAAAGGTATTCTCTTATAGGCATCTATAAAGGGCCACTGACATTGGTACCAATAACAAAAGGAAATATTAATTTTTCCTAGTTCCAGAACTCTTAGATTCGGAGCGGCTTGTAGAAGCGCCAGTGGAAAGGAAGTAGCCGGTTGTAACTCAGCTTGCAATTTCAGAATTTGTAGATTTTGGAAGTGAAATTCAAGTGGAGAAAATATGTCCATTCTAAGAACGGGTATAGAAAGATTTTCTAAGTTTGGCATATCCGAAAGAAGTCGTAGAATGGATACAAAGTGTTTGCGGTTTTCGTTTTGTAGACAAAACCGAACTTGACCGATTTCAATGTCTTGGATTTGCTGAGAACAAGTTCTGAAAAAGAGCTTTACAGCTGCCAAGTTCCCATAATTCAAACTTTGAATACTGAATCGTGAAATCGGAAAATCGTGCACTGCTACGAAGGCAATAAATTTTTTGATATTTGTTTTACTTGAAAAACGGATGCGATTCATTCGACCCTGTTGAAGGAAATTTAGCGCCAATAGATTCCAACGCTGGCACACACGACGGCAAGTGTACAATGATTTTGCATCACCAACATGGGACAAAATAGTTTCAAGCAACTGCGTAAGAAAAAATATTTTTAATCTGACAAATTACTAATTAATTTTGTTTTAATAATTTCTAATGTTCGATAATAATACAATTCAAATTTCTGCAGCTCACCTCATAGGGAAAGCTGTCCATTGTAATTGTTAACACACTAGATTCGAAATTATAATTGTGGCTGCTATTAAGGCAGTTTTATGGGTTCACTCCACGTGTTACTCGACAACATTACGTTTCTGGCGATAAGCCAGATGACGCAGATATAAGATAACCAGATAATATTTCTATTGAACAGAGCAAATGAGCAAACGACCTAATCTATATACTGATGTTATATTTGTCGTTAATTAAACGTTTCGTTGAGACGTTGCTTTTATAGATTATTTCATCATAAAAAATTTTTTTGTTTGAATTATGTGTAATTTTAATTTAGTTTAACCCTTGACAATTTTAATCGATTATACCAAATGGCTATTTCTAAGTTTTCCGTGCTAGTAGTGCAAATGAAATTTTATTTATCAATAACTTCAAGTTTCGTTTGTCCTATGTTACTAAATAAGTTAACAAATTCAAATTGAAATAAAAATTCTACAAGAATGATGTGTAGGAAACAATCAAATTCTTAATAGCTTTGAATGAAATTTGAACAATTCTGAATAATATAATATACTATTAACAATTTACAAATTTACATTGAATAGTACAGTTAGAATAAGCTGATCAGAATTGAAAATATTCAACACTATTATATCTTTGATATTAATAGAAATCTAACACAACAAAATTCGTGATTTGTTATCATAAAACTAGAAGTGTAAAAATTTATGCACTTACTTGATTTCTTAACGCTCATCGGCTAACATATGTTAAAATTCTTGGAACTTATTTTGTTCGTGTTTCACGTAATAATGAAACGCTATTCATTCAGGAAAGCACACCACTTCATTCTGGGTTAATGCCAGTCCACTCCAGTGCAACTCCCAAATTCTACAAAATAGAAAACAAAATATAATTTAGAAATAGTTATAACAATCATGTTGTTCATGTTACCAGATTCTTTTCTATTAATTAACAAAACAATTGTTAGATTCAAATAAAAAAAACCAGCTTGCTATAAGAAAAGAGTAAGAAAATTCAAACTTCATAGAAAATTGCTTACCAATTAACCAAAAATAAGAAGTATCAATGCTAAGGTTTCGAATTGATTTTCTTGCAGTGTTTACCTCGTTAAGTAAAGTCGGTATAGAGCACTTTTTAAATTCAAATACGACCAACCAATTTTTTGTTAGTTTTGCATAAGCGACCCCCACACTTTGCGTGTCAATGAATTCGTATAGTTGCAATAATGGAAAAGAAAAAGTTTGTATGTTTTATATATATATATATATATATTTGATGCAAAGAAAGATTTACAAATACAATAAACAACTCAACTTTATTTTCATTAAGTCCCAACCTGGTTAGTATCTCTATAATTTTTGTAATGTTTTTCTCATATTCTATTGGCATATAAGAACTTGGGGATGCGTGAAGTTGGCAAACGAGCACCGTGAAGACAGCACCCAGTGCCCCCATTTCGTGCCCCCAAGTTAGCGCCCAAATTCCAGCCCCCACATCCAGCACCCTGTATTAACCTTATGGGAAATTTATTCCAGCACCCTATGGGCGC
>VYYI01000787.1:0-15833 GCA_021029175.1 Bilobella aurantiaca
AATCATGAGGATGATGATGAGAACCCGGGCGGTCGGCACTCATTCCCATAGTAGACTGGGGGCTCGCGGACAAAATACTGCAAATTCCTAGCGGAGCCAGGTAGGTATGGAATTGGAGGGAGGACAAGATGGATGCTCCAAAGATCTGCTCATCCCGGTAGATCCACACAACTCGTTATGCGAACAACTCTACCATCAAAGAGCAGGATCTTTGGCAGGGCCATTTATGGAGAGGGACACAAATCTATCTATATATAAATGCATGATGAAGATGAGGATGATGAGGATGACTCATACTCACCGCTGGTCCTGAAGGCGCTTGTACTCCTTGCGGGTGAGGTAACCACGGATGACGGATTGCAACCAGGTGATGATCTTTCCCAACCGCTCGTCACGGATTTCTTCAAGTTGACCCAAAACACCGGCACGGAAGAAGACCTAGTTTTTTCACACGCCAAGTTTATAATTACCTGAGCCCACACCGCCATCATTCCACTCCCTTATGTATCATCCCAGGGCGAGGAGGAAGGAGATTTTGGGAACGAAAACACATATAAATACACACGCACACACAACACATATTTAGCAGAGGAGATTACACATTTGCAATTAAAAATATATAGGAACACAAACAGGTGTAGATCAGATGTGAAGAAAAAATGGGCGGTAAAAACAAAAAAAGAAGTATAATACGAAGCCGTTGAGCTTGTATAAAATGCGGCATTCCCGAGCAGTCGTTGGAGATTCGTTGCGGATGCGGATCTCACTTTATTACACTACTCCACAACGCCACTCGCTAACGTTAAACGCTACTGGCGAGATCAGTCTATCATTTGAGTCAGTATTACAGCAGTAGTAACTTCATGCGCCGTGTATAGATGGTAGAAGTCCTCGTGGATCCTCTGTGGTATTTTTTATGCTTTATGGCTATCGAAAATAAAAGAGGCAAATACACATACTGGGGACGATAAAGTGAATTAGAGAGGGCGCCAAAGCTTCAAGTTTAAAAAAATATGAATGTGGCATTGTATGTAGATATATATAAAGGTGAGAAAATTAGGTAAAATTGTCTCATCAAAATTCCGCACAACAGCGAGGAAGTATTCATGAGAAGTTGGTAATGGAGAGTATTTGATTTTTTAGCAGCTGAAAAAACAATCTGCCCTCATCTGTGTTACATCTTGAGCGTTAAAGGCAGGAAAATGAACAAGAGAGATTGAAAAAAAGTTGTAGAGATTGTGAAAAAGAAATTAGATTTGAAAATTACGAAAAATTAATTATTAAATTCATTTTTTTGTGATTAAGAAGATGAAGTAAAAAAACAAATAATAGTAATAATTTTTGGAATTTCTGGGAGTGAGAAAACGAGAAGAGGAGACATATTTGAGAGTCAGAGAGAGAGAGAGAGTGTGATTTGAATAAGTATTTCAAAATTATTATAGTGCGTGTAATATTATAGTCTTTGCCTTGGTGTTTCCCAATCGGTACTGCTCAGTTTCCAGATTGATGGCTTCGAGGACAATCTGTGCAGCCTTTCTGTCATCGCTCACTTTGGAAACAGCCTGGGGGGCTAGGATCTTGTACCTTGAAGTTTTTCAAGATTTTCGGGTCATCAAACAGAGGAGGAGAAGCATGCGGTGGATGATCACACATGTTTAAATATATATACATATATGTATGTATTTCCAAAAAGACAAAAGAGAAGAAGATCACCGTGGAAAACCTCTTGTCAATCTGAGATTTTATCTCCCTGTAGAAAACCTCGTGTCAATCTGAGATTTTATCTCCCTGTAAAAACCTCGTGTCAATCTGAGATTTTATCTCCCTGTAGAAAACCTCGTGTCAATCTGAGATTTTATCTCCCTGTAGAAAACCTCTTGTCAATCTGAGATTTTATCTCCCTCTCTTTAAACTCCGGATTGTCTTCGGATGTTCTCTCTCTATGTGCTTTTGTGCTCATGTGTTTGTGTCTATAACAAACTTCCCAGTTGTTGGACGCCATACTTACCAATCATCAGGGTTTTTTGGTACCACCACTCTGTGGGAACTCCCACTTTCTCGCTTCTCACAGTATACAGGTAAGTATGTCTGTAGTCATATATACCTTCAAACTACATTTACGGACAAAGTACAGAGAAAAGCTATGCTCATAAATATCTATATATAATCTACAACTCCACCTCCACACAACCTCCAACCTACACCCCAGCTCCCACTACTTGAATTCTGGGAGCGGAGGTCTCTACGGTACTTACGTGTGTATACATACACATACGACCCGGTGGAGGCCCGGGCTATTTACATAGCACATGCTTCATGTCAAACTGTGGTATGCACCGAGAGGTCAGCATATTATGACCTCATTATCATTATATAATAATAATTACTCTGAGCAGAGAGCAGGCAATTGAAAAAGTTTTGAATTAAAATTGGAGCAAAAGTTCTTCTATGACTACCATGACGAGACGACTAAAAGATATAGGTTTGTCAACTCCCAAGCGATGTCCTACCAACTGTGTAGTATACAGTAGTGCTTATATGCATGTTCATATGCATATGTGTACGATACGATACACGAACACGATGTAATCAGACGATCACAAGGGGGTTCTATACAGTCAACGACACGAGACGAATCACAACTTTGGCAAACTCTTTTTCAGTTGGGTTGGGTAATTAGGGATCAATCTGAGGGTGAGAGATGACGGGAATGACGAAAAGACAGGGATGATGAAGGCTCATGGAGGGTATCAATTCAAGGCTTGGAAAGGGATCTGATCTTATCTGGAAGGCCACGTGCCTTGGTGTGTCCCAATCGGTACTTGTCAGCCTCCAATTCGACGGAGTCAAAGCAAGCTTGAGCACACTTCTTCTCATCCTTCTCAGCTTTCATAACATTAGGGGCTAAGATTAAGTACCTTGAGGAGTCAGAAGAGATGAGAGAAATAGGTTTTTTTAACAGTTCAGAGTTATATGTGAATAAATCAGCGTATCATTATCATCCTCATGATCGTGATCATGAGAGTAACTCTGGGCGGACTCGCAATGTCCATCCGTCTATCTACAATCTGGAAGTAACTATATCACGGCGCACCCTACCAATCTACAGCTTCCTACCACGACGATATGGAAATGACAGTTTTTGAAAGTCAAAAAAAAAAAGAGATGACAGTCCGCTTGGCCGTTGTTGCCGGAGGGACTTGGACATACCGGTGCTTGAAGTCAGGGTAGACCATACGGTTGGGGAATCCCTTTCGGCAAATACGGATACCTTCAAGTACACCGTTACAGGTGAGCTGGTGCATAACCAAGTGGGAGTCAATGACACCTGCGGGGGGACATGACAGGAAGGATTGATTAGGTATCCACTTCGAAGGTGGAAAACTCTCAAGAAACGAGGGTCATCCGACCGGGCGGATGTCTCAAAAATGTCACTCATCAGTCACTACTCACCGGCCTGCTTCAATTCGTTGGGGATGATGCAACGGATGAAGTGAGGGGAAGTTGCCTTCAAGGTGGTCATCAGGTTGTTCAATTGTTCCTAAAACGGTCCCACAATAGAGACATCCACATTATTTTCTGAGCTCCTCCAGAACAAGCGGAGTGTCCAGAAGAAAGGGACAAAAAAAGCGGAAGTACTGCGCATTCAAGTAGTAGACACTTGGTACACAACAAGCTCATTCAATCTACATGCCCCACACTAACTCACACCCACACACAAACACTCACTCAATCACTCACTCACTCACACACACAGGCACACAGACACACAAGGGCTCTGACTAAGGTGTGAAGTAGTTGTTATCACCAGCTTCGTAACTCAAGCCGTTATTTTGTGGTGTTATTTGTGGAAGCAAACAAGGCAGTTCATACTGTTGAACCCTCATATATTTTTGGTGTCCTTTTTTTGAAAATAATAAGAAACAAATCAACGTTCCATCCGATAGTCTATGGATGTTGCCCATCCACACATTCATGGGTGGTGTGGGTAGTAGAAGTAGTAGTAGTAGTAGTGGTGGTGGTGGTGATGACGATGGGATTGGAGTTGGAACCACGGAGTATACGGTGGCCATTCCTGATCTCACTTTATCTCACAAAAGGGATGTCGTCATATATTTGTCTCTATGTACAGTAACTCGGGCGCGTGTGTGCAATCAAAACTCACATCACGTGTGCAAAAGGGAAGACAATGACAGACAGACTTGCAGTACGGGAAAAGAGTTGGTTGGGACTCGGGGATACGATAAGGGGATTTTCATTGGTGTGCACAACATGAGCACCTCTATGATCCCGCATAGAGGTGTACTGAGGCTGTCGTCCATGATGTTCCATGCAGGATCACGTCAGCCGGTCATTGGCTGGCCATTCACAAAAGGGGGAAGGGCGGGGCAAATCAAATTCGAGGTGGAAAAGTCTTATTTTTTTCTGAGCACCGGACCGTGCTCATGAAAATGGGACGAGAGAGTCAAAAGAGAAGAATTGAGGGAGTTGTTTTTGGGGTGGAAAGGACACAAAAAACAAAACAGAATGGAACAAAAGAAAAGAAAAAACAAAACAAAACAAAAACTAAAACTTGTTCAAAAAACTGGACAATGTCTGACTAAAATAATTTAACGAACCCTGTAAGCTGAGGAGACGGTAGCGAAACCCGCTCCCTTCTTACGGCCACCACCTGCAGAGTTGCGGAATTTAACAGTACAGCATTAAAGTTAGGACTGCCGGAGGATGATGACGACCTACAGGCTCACTGGAGATCCCTGGATCCTTCCCTATATACCTGGAACCCTGCCTCGAACAACATCTTTGACGGAGCAGTTATGTTTGGCGGAGCATTGTGTGCGTGTTACAGCGCGGCATTTCCACGTAGGCATAAAACTATTTTAGTGTATTTTAAATTAAAAAAAAGAAAGAGAAATTCAAATTCCCACGCTAGATTTGAGACGGCGATTGATAGTAGTATCATAGAAATGTGTTGGCAGAGCAGCGAAGATTCATGTATATATTCATATAGGGAGTATAAGTAAGAGGCGAAAGCAAGCTTATTTAGGAGAGAGTAATAATATAAATATATATAAATGTATATAGTATATTGGAAGCGCATGAACCGAGTTATGTCTGCAAAACATTAGCACGACTCCGATTCAATCTATGATTATTTTCCATTACCCTGTAAAGGGCGGACACAGTTTGGAAGGCAGAGCCCTTGGCACGCTTGCCACCGCCACCTAATTCCGTCCATATGTGAGTCATTTTCAAATTGTACAAATCATCATTTCTCAATTTAAATATACATATGTATACTTGAGTATATCTTATAAAAGAGTATTCGAAGTCAAATACTATGTGAAATATAATATGTAGGGAAAAAATATGTTTGGATAAAATTAAAAACTTTAGAGACTGAACCATCCAGGGTGGTCTAGTGAGGAAATGTGAGGTGGGGAGAGCATAAAAAATATTCCTAGTGCCGCTCTGACCATCCTATATGGGACCCCCAAAAAGCTAATATCAACGTGTATTACGACGGGATCCGCAAATTCCGAATAGGATACTCCTAGCAACTCAAATATATTTCTGTATAATTCTATAGTATCAATGTGTAAAAAAAATTAAAAATCCCTGGCTTCTAAAACTTTTGTCATTTTCCCCTTTGGCTACGAGACATACCCTTGCCGCCGCCGCCGGCATCAGCACCGCCAGACTGTCCAGGATGGTCAGCGAAGATCTCGCAGAGAAGAGCGTTGGAGCCCTTCTTGTACTGGTCGACGACGGTGTCGTTCAACGGATCCTTGTTCTTCTCCAACCAACCGGTAAGGTTGTAAGGCACCTGGAGCGGGAGATATGAATGATCATGTGCACAGTCCATAGCCCCGACTGGTCAGTCCCGGAGCCGCAGTTTAACACATCAATTATCAGTGTAGTGGGACAACTCACGGTTCCGGCGTAGTGAGCAATGGCGAAGTGAGCCTCAACTTGGCCAGGCTTGGGTGGCTTAGGCTTGACGAAGCAAGCGGATTTGCCCAAATGCTGATTCTTCAACTTCTCAGCAAAGGTCTGGTCAGTAGCCTTGGGGAACATAGATTCTTCCTCAAGAATGGACATGATACCCATAGGCTGCGCGTCAGAAAAACTCAATTAGATCCCTGCTCACCCACGGTTCACCAAGCATACCTAGGTAAAGGCTCAAAATTCGTCGCGTCCTCTCAACAATCGTCGTCGTCGTCGTCGTCGTCGCCGCCCCCTTTCGGACAGAACTATTCGAAATATTCATTCCAACATACGACAAACGAGGGGTTGGGAAAAAACAACAACAAAAACAACAGATACAAGATGTGTGAGTAGTTGGACTCATTCAATACTACAGCTCGTGGGGGTTCCACAAGTTGGGGGATTTGTAGGTGGTGGTAACTAATACATGAAACTCGGACAATCTCTGAATATCTCACGATTCAGCGAGAGGGTTTACTGGAAGGCAAGGCAACTACGACGGTGTCCAAATGCAGGGACCACATCAGCCCCGACATAATCACAGATTACCGAGACACCAGAGCCGCGGAGAGGTATCTCGGCCAGTCATGATAGCTTTACGTTTTCGAGTACTTTTCTAAGTACCTTTTCGATCAGCTCGATGCATGCTTGCAAGTCCATGCCGAAATCAATAAAGGTCCACTCAATCTCCTCACGTCGGTACTCCTCCTGCTCGAGGACGAACATGTGGTGGTTGAAAAACTGCTGGAGTTTCTCATTGGTGAAATTGATACACAACTGTTCAAACCCATTGTACTGTCAAAGGAAACAACAAGGGGTCGTCAACAACAACAACAACAAAACAACAAGAGCAAAAACCAGATCAAGACAACAACGAGTGGGGAACTACATTGGGTTCATCCTTATTGTACATTCGTATCTACAGTGTACACATCATATTGCGTCCTTTACAACATGATACTCCACATTGGCAGTGGATATTCTGGAGTCACGTCCATCGCACCAGAAATATATTAAAGTTATTTTATATTGGTTCAGGCCAGACCGAGGTTAGGGCAAAGCTTGAAAAAATGGTAGTAAGATAATAAAAAAAATTAAAGTTAGATACAACAAGTGTATTAGTCCAGGCAAATCAAGTAACAAATAGAGTCCATCCAGGAAGCATGGTCCATATATTTCATCACGGTCGTCTCATTTTGGCTATACCACGGCAACTTGAGCCTTTACGTAGATTGCCAGTAGGGGACAAGAGTCAGACAGGGCGGCTGCCCGTCCGATCTCCCTTGGCCCGTTTAAAATGGGGGAAAATACCTTCTCCATCAATTCGATACAGGCTTGCAAGTCCATACCGAAATCCATGAACACCCAGTCAATGCCCTCCCGCTTGTACTCCTCTTGCTCAAGAACGAACATGTGATGGTTGAAAAACTGCTGGAGCTTCTCATTGGTGAAGTTAATACACAACTGCTCGAAGCCGTTGTACTACATATAGTGGTAAGGCAAAAAATTAAACATGGTTAAAGCTCGTGGAAAATGTGAGACGGAGCAGCGGTGTTAATTCCTCGCATATTAGAGAGGATAATGTGTAGTGGTATTTGTCATGTGGCTTCAAATAGCAGCTCCCTAGTCGAGCATTCGTATGTTAGATCGCGTATATAGCTGGAGCCCACTCGCGGGCCACTTGAGATATAATTGTGAATGTTGCGGGCGCTGGGAAAACATGGGCTGCTGGTGAAATTTCTGAACGTGAACTGCCCAGAATAACTTTCAAATGACACAAGGATGAAGTGCTGTGTGCATTAATGTGTATACTGGTCGAGTGTGTCTGTGGGATATTTTTTTCAAGTTTTTTTTGTCGACGAGGCTTACGTCAAAGATTTCGAAACCGGCGATATCCAAGACACCGATGAAGTGGACTCGCTTCTGCTTGGTGTCCAAAGTTTCGTTACACTTCTTCACCAAGAACTTGAACAGCCTGTCGAACATGGCCTTGGACATGGCACCGACTGAGTATGACACCTGGAAAGTGACAAGTTGGCCGCATGACAAGGGTCCTCACGCCCAACAGAGCAACGGAGATACGGCACGCTTGACCTGATCCACTCACCTGGTTGATGTTCTGACCCTTGGTGACGAATTCGTTACCGACCTTGATGCGGGGCTTGAGGAAGTTCTTGTACAGATCCTCATGGTTAAGACCCAACAACTTGGCGACACGCTCACCTTCCTGAATAAGTACATAGAAATTTCGGGATTAAGATAAATTCTGTTAACATACTTTTGAGCTATCCCGCCGTGCGGATATACGTCCAAATATCAAACAACTTACCGCAGTGCCGTCAGCCTCGGCCTGTTCCTCACGACCCTTCTGCTTGAACTTCATCTCACCCATGTGCATGACGGCAGCCGTGATTCTGTACACATCCTCCTTTTCTTGCTTGGTGAAACCCAAGATGTCGAAGGCTTCCTGTAGTTCCGGTAACCAAAGTTAGCCACGTTCCCATATCGATCCATTACCCACACACACTCCTCCGCTCCACGCTAAAATTCGAATCAATGCCGCCCCAAACGTACATGTTCAACATCGGAACATGATAATGAGCATATGATGTGATGATGATGCATATAATAAGATTCAGCAAAGATGGGCATCCTGAGAGATCTACAACTGGGCGGCTTGTACTACAGCTGGAGTATGTAATACGAATTGATTCGAAGTTGGCGCACGAAGAGGAGGAGGAGGTGGTGGTGGTAGTGAGAAAAAGCGGTTCGTTCAAAATTTTTATCCACGGGACCATTTTCCGTGGATCCGACGCATTGCGATTGACATTTTCCAGTAATTACGGTTACGGTACAGAATCCATCGGGACCATCGTAGCAGAATTGGAGAGGGACAATAATATACAAGGAGTATAAAATAGTTGACAGAGTTAGAATGGGGAAGTATGTACACTAAAACAGGCGAACTCTCCCCGCCGTCTCTCAGAAGAGGCGGTAATTGTGACCAGGTAAAGGCGGGCAGGATTGTCAACTCAAGTGGTTAGTCGGACTTGGTTCGTTCTGAGGCAAGTACGTATGTAAACTTACATCCGTCACTTTCATTTCTTCGCCGTCATCAACATCAGGGATTGTGGTTTTCCCTTGTGACACGAAATGATAGTCGCGAATATTGTTGCTAAGGTACAGCATTCCTAAAGGGTGCAGTCAGGGAGAAGAACCATGGAATCAAAGCACAAAATACAACATGCAACACATAAAACATTCAGGATTTGTGTGTGTTTGTGGAATTTTGGAATTGTAACACTAAGGAAAAAAATAAAATGACCCATCTGATCGTAATGTACTTTGTTACACCAGATGGAGGAGCAGTAGACTCTATCCTGCTGGACAGTCCATGTGCACTATATTCTATCGTCAAAACACGGTATAATAGGGCTCACAGGGTGACTACACAACAACCTTCAGTTTCCTCAACTCATTGCGTTGGGGAACCCACTACGGAAACCATTTGCTTTTGGGGAAACGATCAAACGCACTATTACTACAATCATCACTATACGTCGTCAAAGTAACGGCGGTGGACATCTGGGAGTGGCGTCTCGGACCCCCCCATGTGTAATCCAGTCAAAATTGGAGCAAGCGGATAAGTAATATACATGTGCAAAATATTTTACTGTGATAATAGTGCTAATAATCTACAGCAGCACAACTATACTCACATCCGTGCACTTCATCTCATAGCCGTCGTCCATGCTCTCCACCTTCAACTTCCCTTGGGCGACATAATGGTAGTCCATAATGTCGTCACTCAAGAAGCAAATTTCTACAGGTTTACCATTCCAGCGTTGAAAATTTAAAAAAATGCATACAGTTATATTATTATAATTACTATGATCATTATTATATTCGAACATGCTTCTTACAGAAAGTGTCAACGAGTTCAGTTAATTTCTCAGTGGCTCATGCAGGCTAACCGGGCTTGCATGCACATTATATTTGCTCCGTCCCAGACTATTCTACTATCATGGCGATTGATCATGTTTGATAGATAAATAGGGATAATGTACAAGCATCAGCCTGAGAGGTGGATCTTAGTGGAAGCATTTCTTGAAAAAAACTAATGTATTGAGGACCATAAGTGTGAATCTCTACAGCCTCCTCATGCAATATCCCCGTCCCCTCGTACGAATTCAAAATTAATAATAATAATAATAATAGTAAATAGTGAACAGAGTCAGTTGCCTTCGGATGGAATCGCAATGCGTTTTTTTTCAGACAGCGCTTCTCAGAATTCTCGTTAGCCTGTTAAAGTAATCGGTTAGCTACAAGGCGTTACTCACATCGGTGGCAACCATTTCTTCCCCGTCATCTACGTTAGGGATGGTAGTTTTACCCTGAGCCACGAAGTGATAATCGGTGATAGTGCTGTTTCCGAATTCACAAATGCCTATAGAAATGTCGAGGGACATTTTCGATTAATTTCGCCCTGTACACATCCAAAGTCATACCTCTCGCCTACACCCAGCCGTGTATATCCCTGGATCTCAGATATATACATGTATACATTTTTGTATTCTTGGCTTACTCCTCTCCCAATCCCATTGCTTTGCGTGAAATTCAAAGAGATTTTTATGGACTTTTTTTTTAAAAAAATTCTACAAGGGATCATGTGTGGACTTCCTGGCCTATACACTCCCTCTTCAACAGCTTTACCTTTCATGGACGCAACAGCGCCGGACATCATCTGGTAGAAAATGTGGTAGGATCGTTCAAGGGGTTGTTGGGAGATGACACGAGCCTTCTCAAGCAAATCTGGAAAGGAACAAAAGTACTCATTTAAATGTGACGCAAATGAGGGGACGATTCAGTTATACAATTTATGATCAAAGCATTGACAGACATTATCTGAATTGAGCAAGAATTTAACTAATTAATAAAGTGGAATTTACTAATAGAGTTCACTCACAGGTTTCGATGTCAGCACCAGCCAACTTTCCGGTGGAACCGAAGTGGATACGGATGAATTTACCCTATTGAGGAGCACATAAGAATTTGTTGTTAGACAGGCCGGAATGAGAGTACATTTGGAGTCAATGTTGTGTAACAACAGTGGATTTGTCATCACTTACGAATCGAGATGAGTTATCATTACGCGTTGTCTTGGCGTTACCGAAGGCCTCAAGTACAGGGTTGGTCTGCACAATTTGATCTTCCAGGGAGCCCTAAAGAGTTGACCATTGGACAAGTAATTTAGCAACGTCCCCGGAGGAAAATTACGGGATACACACGGAACACAAGAAACTACTTCTGTCAACACACACACCACGACGTCAAACCACACGACTATATTTGTGAACGACAGAGCATCAGAGTTCCTTAGTTCGGCCATATTTACAATGGATGAAGCCAACTTGAGGTTTAACATCATCCTCGGTCACTCACTCTACAGCAACATCGCTCAACACCACACGATCCCAAAACATTCTCCTCTAAACTCTTACGCAAAATACTTACTTTCGGCTGAGCTGGAGCCTTCTTTTTCTTCTCACTCTACCGCATTCCGCATTCCGCATCATATCATCATCATGCAAGATAATTAATTCCATTCAATATTTACAAATACGTGCGACGTGCAATATACTATTTGGGAAAATGCAAAGGATGTATTCAAAAAAACATTAAAAAGGGAGGGAGATCGGATAAGATATTGCTGAACTACGTTCTAAAAACGGGCGTCCACCTACCAGGGTCAGTAATACCTCAAAAAATGGAGGCAACGACCCATTGGTTGTCAGATATTTCCAATCTATGTCAACGAGCAGTATCCTAATACTAGGGGATTTGGTTACCGGGAGGTTTAGGAGAGAAAAAATGTCGACGCTAGGATGATCTCAGTCATCTTTGGCCGACTAAAATTACCACTCACAAAAAAAGGGACACTCAAATGGTTCACTCTCGCTGTACTGTCGGAGTGTGTTTCTCTGATAAGTAGGAGGGCAATCGAACAAACAAGAGGGAAACCTATTTGGCCTCATCATCACCTTCTTAGAGTCATCTTTCTTTCCGGTGGCACCGACGTTGGCGAAGTAAGCAATTACCTTCTTCGTGTTCTCAGTTTTTCCGGCACCAGATTCTCCACTATTTTCAGGGGCGTAATAATAATAATATATCGAGCCTCAATTAATCCACCGTCCGCAACGAAACACGCTCCTCCTCCGACCATCTCCTACACATTATCTCTAAACGGACCGTCCCACACCGGGGTTCCGAAACGCTATTTGGCCTTCGTGACACATACGCACTCTCCTCCACAATATCGACGAACAGGGCAATATTTACATAGCTAAAGCTACCTCTGCTAGTACTGGCTCCACTGACACTAACTCCTACCCGCTCCTTCTTTTGTGTGTAATTCAACCTCTGTCCAACTCCAGCAGGGGACATTTTAGACGTCAAATAAAAAAATAATAAAAGAGTGTCGCCTAAACGTACGCACATAGCATTAGATATTTTAGCTTATCAAGCTCTCAGGTCCCTCAACGGAAACGAAGGGGTGGGACGAAATAAAAGTAATTTAGCGGATTTATACAGCAGCCTTTTTAGCGAGACACTTGTCATTTCCTTTATATAAAATATGCATAAATATTATAGAGAAACAGCCGTGTTGTTGGAAGGCCACAAGCTGTAATCTCCGAGAGCATAGGATTTACCGTGCTGAACTGGGATTTGTGTCCCGATGCAGCTATTCTTGCAAAATACTGGATGACTTTCTTCGTATTCTCTGTCTTTCCTGCTCCCGACTCACCGCTGTACAGTAGGATGAACGAGTGAAAATCTCAACAAAACGACCCAGCGTCACATTTTTATCCTCTCTACAGCTGACCCCGCTCAATTATGTGAGTATCTATGCCTATTCCTATATACTGACTATTATAGTTTTTGACCCAAAAACTTGAATGTATCAAAATCCAATTCAAATCGTAAATTCCGTCACCAAATAGTATAGCATTTGTAGAATCAGTGATTCCAACTCCAACGGACACTCCGCCGTATTTCAATGTCTATAAGTTACAGGGAGGTGGGAAACCAACGAGAAATATCTCGGGGAAAATCAATTGGCGGGAATTTACAATTTGAATTGAAATGCTTTGAATGGAGCAGTCTGCTCTGCTCCAAGGCCCCAAGGATCGGCGGCGGCGGGAGGAACTTACGTGATCAACATGGACTGGTTTTCATGGTCTATAAAGAAACAAAATAACAAGAATTCGTTCATTCAGTGGTTCATTTCAAATTCGGAAGACCAGGTGATAGCCACTAATTTCACACAAGTTGCCGCCTTCAAGTCTCGTCCTAAATTTGTAACACAGAGCACAAGAAATCTTTGAATCTTCAAAAGTGATTTCCCTCGCAGATCGAACGTCGAACAGTGGGTCATCACCACCATCATCATCATCTGGATTATCGGCACCGTTTTTTGGAAATGTGTGCTTACTATTGACTCATTCAAGTCAGTCAGTCAGGCAGTCTGCCGCTTATGGCATTGCTGTCGTCCACATTTTTCTCCCTGGATTCCGCCCTGATGATGATGGTTCGTGTGAACCCAGTTTTGATGCGGTAAAAATCTCCGCCGAACCCATATATTGACGTCACGGGCGGCGAAACGTTGGAATGTCTGCTCGCTCGGGTCTATTTTTAACGAGGAGGACATATTTTCTCCTCCGATTGTACAGTGTACAGGCGCAGACAGAAGACGAGGCATGCTACTGTGCGGCGGGCGAGAGATCCTTCTAACCAATTTGTATCGTCTCTGTATCCTATTTGAGCCCCTGCATTCTCTTGTATATTTTCCCGAGCTCATTCTCTCTTCACGCACACACATACGCCCGTCATCCTCATCATCCTCATCTCGCCATGAGCTACTGAGGTTTCGAGGCAAACTGCCAAAGAAACTAGAATAAAACTGAGGAGCGAAGGTTTATTTTCGGATCCCTTTTGCCTCGACTCATGTGTGTGCTACTGGGGCGTACGTTTGTGTGTGTCCGATTTCCATATAAGGTTCTGCGCATCAAGATCTGTTCAATTGCAAATGGCGTCCCTTTGTCCCTCCTATAGGATCTAATTCCCATAAAATAACTCAACGGACTTCCTCATCGGAACAGTATAAACTGAAAAGCTTGTTCATAGGTCCTAAGACATTGATAAGTTATAGCTTATCCACCTTACAGCGAAACGGGTTCGACGAGTGTCACAGCGTCAATTGTATGTGAAACTGGTGTGGTCACCCAAAGTTTTTCATACAGGTATCAAGAGAGTCTCACGTACTGGTCAACATGTCGGAGTAGGCACCGTCGGAGATGGCGAAAATGTGGGGTGGAACTTCATTTCGCCTCCTTCCCTTGTAGATTTGGACGACACGGTTCGTGTAGATGGGGTAGCGCTTGTAGGGATTGATGGCGACGCAGAACAAGCCGGAGTAGGTCTGTATTTTGATTCATTATCATCTTTAGAAATCAGGATGCGTGGACACGGAGAATTCTCATGTAACAAACTACATCATCATGCTGCACAATATATCGTCTCGAGTGACAAAATGTACTCGAGCAGCACGTGTAGGACTCGGCAGTGAGGAGATGAGAACTGGGATCATCTTACTTTCCTATACCTCTCGATCTCAGTCACAGACTTCCTTCTCAGCATACAGACTTACTAGGAATAGCCCGGCTGGTGCCAAACCCCCTGGAAGAACTGACGGAAGCTTATTGCTCCGGAAAAAATCTCTAGCATTTATATAACAACATGGCTCAAGCCGTGTGCCGTCGTGACAGGCACTAGGAAGGGAAAATTTACGTGTGTAACAAGGGGCTCGCGCTTTTCAAGCGTCTAAATTCCACTGGCGTCATCCGGAGCCAAGAGCAGCAACTGAGAGTGAGACCTCTGGTCCTTGTGTATGAATGAGCTCGGAATCGGACGGAAGCTAGTTAGCGGGGATCAAAAATAGATCTTACACGGCTCCCTGCCCATTTACTCGCTATATATAGGTGGCTTCTCCATTTCATTCCTTCAAGATAAGCGGGTGAGTGAGTGAAAAAATGTCTCCACTCTCTGAATTTCCTCACAGCCTCCCTCTATCAAATAGCTTTTTGCATTCTTTGTTTCCTTTTCCAGGTATTGGAACTAATCCTCGTTATTGTTGTTGTTGTTTTTTGTCCGAACTGCTGTTAAATTCCAATTAATCCGGATTTAAGCAATAAAATATTCAGCAAATAATTGAATAATAGGAATGACTTGAAACTGTTCAATCAAGTTAGAAGTAGAAAATCTCTTCAAATTTTTCCTCTGGAATATCGTACTGCACATCAACTTATCTGTACTGACTTGCACCCTCCGTGCGACTAATCCTGACTATAGAATTCCACTCCCTATAAATTCTCCAGGTCGTCACTGCCAAGGGCCACACTGCTGGAAACTAAAATTGATCATATAGTAAATTATAAGGAGGCAAAGGGTCACTCTCTGATCTATGAAGCCTGGATTCATCAGAAGTTTGGCTCAAATAAAACTCAATTAGGATTTCAAAGGAAATTTGGATATTGGAAAAATTTTCTAGGCAAAATCTACGAGCATCCTGACCATCCAGGATTCATGATATTATTTTTTTTTCAAGTTGTCCCTCTGTTCAGAGAGGGAAACTTGAAAGGAGGACGATATAAGGAGCATGGAAAATGGAGGGAAATGTAAGGTTTGTATATTATATTTGTAGGGGAAAAAAATAAAACTATATGAGATACAGAAAAAAAACGACATTGTGGACAAGAATGCTTGCGGGTCGGGGGGGGGGGGGGGGG
>VYYI01000788.1:0-25693 GCA_021029175.1 Bilobella aurantiaca
GGTCATCGAGCTAATTAACTTTAAAGTAGGAACTACTTTTAACTTAATCCCCGATTAGCTTAACCGACTTTGGTAGAACCGGGCATAAATCACTAAACATTCACTTTACGAACAACAAACGCAGCCAGATCGACGTGCTGATAATCAAATTCTATTTTCCAACGAACAACGTCGAGTATCGAGGGGAAAGTAATAAAAATGCTAAAAGCATATGAGGGGTGAAAATTCTAACCACTTACAAATCAAATCAACCTCAGAATCGCGTGTCACAACAAATACTTTTTAAAACTTCCGTCAGCATTTTAAAACTTAAAAAATGTTTTAAAATTTTAAAGTAACAATAGATGGCTCGAATCAGGCGATGGAAAGGTGAGCTAGCTCTACAAAATGTTTCAAATTAAGGTACGGTAAAATAAAAGCTATGTTTAGCTGTAAACCTGTTGTTTGAAGTTTTAAAAGCTTTTGTTCTGGCGCAAAGATAAATTTCACCTGTACATGTGCGTAAGATTGCGTAGAAGAAAAGAAGCAGCACGAGCTCTCTTCTGATTACAATTCATTCAGTGCTAAAAACTAAACAAACCATCATCAAGCCATTCCTCTTTTAAACTTTCCAAAAAAAAAGTCGCACATTGAAAATCCCAATCCCAATCGACCTCAACTCAAGTGAAACATTCATCTTCAAAATCACACATGTTTAAGTTTAAGGATTCATTCGCCATAAGTAAGTAGGAGTCAGGTAGCGAGATTGAAGTTTTCATCAAATAATTTAATAGAACGCTTGCAGCCATGAGATGAACATATAAAAAATTCTAGTCGACAAACCCTGGATTTTGTACTGGAACGTTTCGGCGTTTTTTAGCAGATTAAGTGCATGCCAAAAATAATTGAGAAAGGAGGGTGAAAGGATTTTAAAATGTCACATCCAATTCTGACTTCTATATTTAGAACAAAAAGTGCATCTCAATTTTTTTTTTAGAAAAGCTTTTCCTTTTCATATACTCTTCTCTGCGTCTGCACCAAATAAGATCATAGTTCAATTAGTAGTTCAATTGTGAAGCGTCTTCAGTCAATCTCTAGCAGATGGAAACATCTCTTAAATCCGCTTTAGGAACCATTTTTAACTTTGTTATCTTATACAGTAAACAGCTTATATTCTTGTACACTTGAGATCTGATTTTTTTTTCTTTTTCAACTTTAGTTTGAGTGTAATTGACCTGATTTAATCACTTGAAAGTGAAATTAAAGATAATCTAAATCTAAATAGGTATTCATTTGTATTCATTTCTATTTCTGCAAATAACAAACCTTGTTTTTTTAATGAGTTTAATGATTCTTCAATCACCGAATTAAATTTGAATAAAGAAAGAGAGATGTTTTCAAAATGCTCCAATTTCCATTCCACCAAAAGTACAAACGAAAAAATTCACCTGAAGTAGAAGACGAATCCAGAGGAATTTTGATTTTCATGCACAATTTCACGACGCCATCCCTTTGGAACTTGAATTTCTCCCCCTGATGGCAGTGTCAGAGCTGAAATAGCACTTGTGTTAACCACTAGCTCTTTGTCAGTCTCACTGAAAGACCGCTTCATAACTTTTGGTAGAGGAGAGCATGACCTTGACCATGACCTTTGACCTGGCTCACAAGGGGCCACAGAAGCACTACAATTGGAATGCGGCCTAATTTGACCCTGCCTTGCCTGACTACTATTACTGCCCAGTCCACTCATACTAGCCTGATCAGCGAGGTCACATCGATCAGGGCCATCAGGGCTCAGCCCTTCCCTATGACCTTCATCGGGGGTCAACTGATTGTCTGGCGGATCCATGTCACTCGCTCGACCTTCACTATCACCCGGTCCGGGGGAGTCAAACGTATTGAGGGCAATACTGTCAAAGAGCGTTAGACTACTGTTACTGAGCTCCGCTTCCTCGATAAATAATTTCGCAGGGTCATTTGACGAGGATGGACATGATGGTGGGTCAAGATGACACGAGTCCTCCTTGACCATCCGCTCATCTTCGGCCCCACCAATACTTTTCTGCTCTTGACTTCCGTCACTGGTGGTCGTGACACTTTCTTTCTTTAGCTCCAACTCAAGGTCAAGGTCACTCATGTTGTCCTCACACTCACTTTCGTTGGAATCGACGGAGGGCGGAGTAAAGCTCGATTTTGGTGACGCTGCAGGAGAGGATGACGACGAAGAGCCGGAGGCCGATTCGTCAGAGTCATCATCGGTTCCAGCCTCATCTTCTTCAGCGTCACCCTGACATGTTTCCATGGATTGCCCTATCGCTCCTGGCGGATCGGAATTAAATCTTCGCCGAGTATTCTCAACAGTTTCGTATCCTTGACCTTGACCTCCGAGGTCAGGCGAACTGGACACAACAGGTACAAGATCTTTGGTGGGATCGGCGGCGGGTCTATGCCTGTGGTATGGAGACGTACCGGGACGGTAGTGCTGCTCATAATTTCTAGAATAGGATAGAGACTGACTCCGTTGCTTGACACCACCTTTTTTAAAGTGTCCATCTGAATTTGTCCCTTCAAATGAACAAGAAGGTTGGACAGGAGGGGTCAGGGTACCGTGTCCAGGAACATTCTCACAGCGATGTGACGCTGTTAGTAATTGAGGCTGAGGTTGACCAAGGCGAGAATATTGGGCTCCGCCATAAAAGTACTGCTCAGATCTCACTTGATCTTGACCTTGGGATCCTGACCCTGTCTCAGGTTCCCAAGATGGGGCTATCACCGCTTCCCTTTTGACATGTCCGGAACTTACACCTGGACCAATGTTATGACCACATTTATAACTGTCACTTCCATCCGAAACACTAAAAGATTCCATTGAGTTCCGTCTAAAGGGTTGTGATTGAAGATGGGTTTGGTGGGGCGAAGAGGAATGTTGGTGGAACTCAAGTGGGGTAGAGACATGGTGGTGACCATACGATGGACACGAGGAGGTAGACGACCTGCTAGCCGAAGAAGGGCCAGTAAAGTAATCACCTACAGCCGAGCCGCCAGTGGCCCCACCCCCACAATTGTTGTAATTCATGCGAGAATACTCTTGACCTGGAAAATCTGTGTAATGATACCCCTGATTGGATTCATAGAAACCTGAGTGTGTCCCACCACTAGGGAAAAAGTTCATGTGATTCGACAAAGGTTCTTCATTGGGCCCACCACACGATCTTCGAGACGCCTTAGTCCCACCATGCTCGAACGAATTAAATTGGGGTGGCGGAGCGGATTGGTGGGAGCGAGTTTGATTATAATAGTCAGTCCCACACTGCTCTGACGAGTAATAGGCGCAAGGTGACGACAAATTGGTTACTGGAGCGTAGTGGGGCCGCACTGAACCACCTTGTGGGGCTCCTCCATGTGGCTCAGACGAAGGGTAGAATGACTGCTGGAGGTAATTGTGAGAAGCACCATGAATTGAAGAAACGACTACTGAAGATGAGCCGCCACCAGCACTCACGTGATGGAGATGGTGGGGCTTGTTCCAACCGGAAGGTGGTCGCTGGTGGTGGTCACCCGCATGCTGCTGCATTGGAGACGACTGAATACTGCTAGCACTATCCTCCAAGTAGGACATACCTCCATTGCCACTGCCAGTACTTCCAGGCGTCCTTGAACCACAATTGGATTCTGTCGAGGGCGGTGGCGTTGGATATGGACTGATTGGGTGGCTAATGTACTGCTGCTGCTGCTGCGGATGCTGGAGGTTGTAGTGTTGATGTGGGTTGGAATTCATTCTTGAGTCGACTGACCAAGTCTCTTGGTAGTAAGGAACTATCCGCCATTCATTACTCCTTCACACAATGCTTTGTAAAAGTGTTCGTCAT
This sequence comes from Bilobella aurantiaca, assembly GCA_021029175.1. NCBI lineage: Eukaryota > Metazoa > Arthropoda > Collembola > Poduromorpha > Neanuridae > Bilobella > Bilobella aurantiaca. Next base: position 3,849 of record VYYI01000788.1, read on the forward strand.
GTGACCGGTATAAGTGACAATTATGCAGTTCCTTGTCAATCCAAATCCAATCACTTCCGACCAATGCATTCTCCTACTTGGAACACTTTCTTCTAATTGACAAACAGAAATGGGCATGGCACTCGTGACGAGGATCTTGGACAGTGGACCTTAGACTTTGCATTCCATTACTCTCGTCATCGACCTAAAAAGACAAGAATTACGTTCATCGGTAATTGCAATTCAAGTTTTAATCAATAGCGTCGTACACGTATATTAGGCACCAACACGCTCTTTACTCTTAACGATTGCAAAGCGTAAATGCCTGTTACAATAACAATATTAATCTGAAGTAAACCAGTATTGGTCAATCACTTTGTAACAATTATCCATTCATTGACATCACCGCATACATTTCCTGTCATTTCGCAACGTTTGTCTTGCTTCTGCTTTACTTCAGCCCCAAAATGAATGAACATTTCTTACTGTCGTCAATTGATCACCATACATTAACCAATTACAATTACTACAACAATAACAGAAATAGTCGACAAGTTACCTTGCTGTGGAGGGTGGCCAGAGGTCATGTCAAGGTGCTGCAATGTGGAACTGGTCCAGGTGACACGAGAAATTTTTTAAAATTGTACGACCCTTGGGACGAAATTTTGGACAGGAACTATCTGAGCCATGTCACGGAGCGAACTGATCCTGTTCCGGAAACCTAATCCCTTAGCACGTGCGTGTGTCGAAGGGAGTAGGGGACCCTTAAGAAGGAGTTAAGGGCTCGTCCTCATCCCTCAGTCACCGTTGTGTACCCTTAGGAAAAGATATCTTCGTTACGTACCCTTAATTGGTTCCTTATCAATCAGCAGGTACGGTACACCTCGGATAAGGGAAACCAACTGAGACGGAGACGAGATGAATTTGGATATAGCCCTTCCATAGCTATACTGCTATAGAGCACAGATGCTTTGCCTTTTGTGTATCAACATTCTTCCCAGATCTCTTCAATTTAATTCACCAATTAATGATTAGCACATTTTAAGGAGTCAATTCCCGAAAAATACTTTGCAATTACCTGTACTCAAATTATCAAAAAATCATAATTGTTGTATGTGCATTACTCGCTCTGACCTGCCACTAAATTAAGGGTCCATGACCCTGCTTATTTTAAGATTCTAAACTTGTTGACCTTATACATTATAAATTACTGAATCATCTAAGAATCCAAACCAATATTTTTCAAAAGAAAAAAAACGTGGAGCACGCACGTACAATTTTTTATTGAGAAGCTTTCCTTATTCATAAGGTTTGATCCAGTTGTGGGTAGTTAAATTATAGAACAATTAAACTAGTGTTTTAAGACATTACAAGCTAAGGGGATAACAAAGTGGAGATGGGTGGGATACTTAGCGATTTTAGGAAGATGCGATCAGTTAATTTTTCTAATGCGACTGACATTGGACTCCTCCAGGCCCGGCACGACCTTCATCTTCTTCGTAGGCATGTTGCTGCTGCCGTCGAGCATGAGCCTTGGGGTCGAATTCTGTTAAGACTACTTCTTCAGCGTCATCTGGAACCATGACCTCATGTCTGAAAAAGAAATAAAGAATGACTAATTAGGTTAACGAAAAATTAAAATTATAATGAATTAAGAATGTGCATGAAGTAGATTTTTATTAAGTACCTCGCTGGCAGGCAGGCTTCGAGTTTGGGTACGATGGTCGTTGGAATTGTTTTGGGGAAGTTAACGTTGAATTGAATAACCAGGCGACCCTTCTCTGTTGGATTCTTGTATATTGGCATTCCTTCGTTACGAATGGCCTTAATGTCACCAGGCTTTATAATTTCTCCTGGAATGGCTCCGATCACGAGCGTGCGCCCGTCCAGAGTCTCAATGGACCTTTGGAACCCGCAAAGGGCTTCGACCAGTTCCAAATCCATTTGCATAATGAGATCCAAGTTTACACGCCTATGAAAAGGTCAACAAATTTTTTAAACTATTCAATAATTCAACTTATACTTTTAAAACTATATTTATAAGTTTATACTTAAAACAACTTATGAGAACTAAAGAACTAAGGACCATGTGTGAGTCAATATTCTTCTGTTGAGCAGAAACTTACTTGAATGTTTCATGGGGCTTCTCATCAATGACAATGATTATGTCTCCGGGAGCAACGTCTGGTTCCTGGTCACCCTCGCCGTAGAGCACAATCTTCTCTCCATCTTGCATACCCTTATCTACGTGAATCTGTACTACTTTCCTGTCTTTCGTTATTCGCTTGCCATTGCAGCCTTTGCAACGATCAGCGGCGCTTAGCCTTTCGCCACTTCCGGAACAATCCGAACAGACGCTCTGCATGTGCTGAATCATTCCTGGCCCTAATTGATGGACACGGAAAGTCATACCCTGACCTTTACAAGTTGCGCACTTGTCAGGCTTCTTCCCAGATTTGCTCCCAGTTCCTGTTAAAAAAAATCAGGATAATCCATCTGCCCATCCTCGTTCATTATCTGTAGTTTTGGTGTTACCTTTGCACTTATCGCAAATAACATTCTTGTGAACAGCCAATTTTCGAGTTGTTCCATTGTATAGTTCGTCTAATTGAACGTTAAGCTGATGTACAACGTTTTTGGCTTTTCGTTCCCTCTCTCGTCGGCCACCACCGCCACCAAACATGCCCCCACCAAAGAACATGTCGAAGATGTCCATAGGGGAATGGAATCCGCCACCGCCGCTACCACCACCTTTAATCGCATCCTCGCCACCCTCGTCGTAGATTCTTCGCTTCTCAGGATCGCTCAATACTTCATATGCTTGTGAAATTAATTTGAACTGTACAGTATAACAAAAGATAGTCACAAACAAGCAATTATTCCTTTTAACGTTTGGCTTCTCCCAACGTACCTTTTCTCCCTCGTTTGGATTTTTGTCTGGATGGAACTTGAGTGCCAATTTTCGGTAAGCTTTTTTGAGTTCATCCGCTGTGCAGCCAGGCTTGACCTCCAGCACATCGTAGTAACCAGTTTCTTTCACCATTGTATTTCTATGAATCAGAAAAATATGTATTTTTACTCAGAAAAGTATTTGTCTGTTTTAAAATAGCTACTAATTACGAAAACAAATCAAACAAATGCCACCATTTAATCATAATTTTGTCCTTGATTAATTATGCTTCTCATTTAGTGTTTAGAATAAACAGTTAATGCTAACAACTTTAAAACAAGACTGCATTTAAACTTGGTTGGTGACTCACCATTCAAAAATAATGGTAAGAGAAAAGACAAGAATGAAAAGGCTAACTTTGACTAATTAGATTAGCTATTATTTCTCTTCTATTACCTGCTGTTTATGGTCTAATTACTCGAATTCCAATACCCTCAGGACTATGCAAACTGCAGTTACTTAACGGTAATTAATTAAATAACAATTAATTAACTCACTCAATCAGTCAGAGCTTCTCGGACCAAACCTTTCCTGAAGAGTGAGGTTTTAGAAAGAACGAGAAAAATTTAGCACGAGTACATTCACATCTTCTAGAATCTTCTCATTTGTAAAAGGCCTTGTGACGTCCACCGCCATTTTCCAAAACATACGCGTTTCGTGAACGGATTTCCTTATTCTTCTAAAACAGCATTAGTTATTGAAATCACAATCGCAATTGGAGTTAATCATACTAATATTTTGCAAGTTTAAAGTTAAATGTAACTAGCGTTTAAATTTCTTCTCAATGAGGTCATTTCATGAAGATTTCATTTATAAAATAAAAAAAAGTAATATGATTTAAGCGAAAATAAATTTGAAGTTAATACTTCTAAAGATCTCCTCTGGACGTTACCTGATCTAGAATTTCAGAATAGAGAATGTAAGCGCTGCTGTAGATTTGATTTTTTTTATAGTCAACCATGCATGCAGCCCATAGTGTACTAAAAGAGGTAATTTTATTTATCCTTCTCTTAACTTTTTCAAGGAAATTTTTCATTTTTAAAAAAGATCAAATTACTAACCCAAAGAAATAGTAAAACGGCACAAATTGATTACATGCAATGTACCAAATTCAGGTAGTGTACCAGAAAAAAAGCAAGCCCAAAAAATTAAAAATGTTTTCCTTCGTAAAATGCATGTGGACGGCTCAAAAGCGTACACTTTGGAATTATCTTTTTCTCAGCTGGGCCGAGTAGGGAGAAAAGGCGGGAAATGAAAAAATTCAAAATGCCTTTTGGAATTCGGGCTCTTAAAATTCTTGTCACCACCACTTGTGTGGTGCAGAAAAGAATATTGCAAAATTGTAGGAGATAAGATTTTGCATTAGAAGAGAACGTTTACGTGGGAAAAGTGGCAATTCAGCTGGGAACTGGGATTTTTTTCACAAAGCAAACATCAGCTGAATACTTAACATGACATTTGCTCATATTTTATTCACTCCATGTCCACACGGCGTCAATTAAGCTAATTGTAATGGTACGTAAACATAATTTTTATTAGCGTGAACGTGCAAGGAGGTCTATTGTTTGCCTTTTTAGCACACGTCACATAGTACCGCCGTCTGCTCCGCTATCAAAACAGCTTGACAATAAATTGACAGGAGACAGTGAAGAACTGGATATCGCTTCAAATCGCTACTCGCTGAAGATTGCCGTCAGGAAATCGCTTCCAGCGTTGCACTAGGAGATCAGTCAAGGCCAGCCAGTGTCACGAGCTTAAGAAGAGAATGCATTCGAAAGCCTGAAACCCGTGACTGGATTCTGAAAGTCGCTTCTCGAATGGTCAGGATCATGTTACGGAAGCGCCTCATGCTCGTCCTTGTGGGGGTAGCAACGCTGGTCATTTTATTTTGGTACTGGACGAGTAGTTGCTATAATGCAGACGGGCTCAGCGCGGTTAAAACCACAAGTCGAGAGGTTAGTTAAACCGCAATTTGCAGGAACGTTTCCAATTACGGCAACTTCGGTCGATTAATCTTGGTTTTCAATTTGTTGTAACCGCAGACAATCACCTACCACAATGGCCAGATGCACACGTACAATAATTTGTCTCCACTGATCTTCATTGGCGGGTTTCCAAGGTCGGGAACGACGCTGATGCGTGCTATGCTCGATGCCCATGATGACGTTCGCTGCGGTGAGGAGACGCGCGTGGTGCCAAGGATACTTCAGCTCGCGAGTCAATGGAATCGATCTGCCAAAGAAGCCAATCGACTCAAGGAAGCTGGACTGAGCGAAGATGTTAGATGCACATACACTTACTTAAACACTTAAGCTATTGATTAGATCGAATGTTTTTTAGGTTCTTGGGTCAGCCGTGTCTTCTTTTATCCTCGAAGTCATTGTAAAGCATGGCGAGCCAGCCTCAAGGCTTTGCAACAAAGATCCCTTCACGCTTAAATATGGAGTCTATCTACTTAAGTTATTTCCAAACTCGAAATTTATTTTTATGATACGAGATGGTCGGGCGGTTGTGCACTCACTCATAACTAGGAAGGTGAGATCATAGTTATCAAAATGAATCCTTTTCAATAATGTTGATATTAACATCGGGTTTAATTTGCTACAGGTCACAGTCACAGGGTTTGACCTCACTTCTCATCGCCAATGTCTAACGAAATGGTCAAACTCTATGAAGACCATGATGGCACAGTGTGACGAGCTGGGCACCAGTAAATGTTTAAAAGTAAAATACGAAGACCTAATCACAGAACCCAAAAAAGAAATGGAAAGAATACTCGACTATCTTGGCTTGCCATGGGAGGATGTAATTGAAAGAGAATAATTAATCGAGTACTAAAATATTACCAGTTTAATCATTAAATCAATCTTGTTTCCACAGAATGTCCTTCATCATGAAGACTTTGTTGGAAAACCCGGTGGGATTAGTTTGAGCAAGTAAGATAGAAAGTTTGAAAATCTTTTCAAAAAATGTTTACGACGTACAAAACAATACTTTAATTAGGGTTGAACGCTCATCTGATCAAGTTGTGAATCCAATCAATCAACAAGCCTTGAACAAATGGGTGGGGTCAATTCCCCAAGACGTGCTTGATGACCTTGACTCCATAGCCCCTATGTTAAAAGTGCTGGGCTACACGTAAAAATCTCGTCCAAAACAGTGGCCACGTGAAGCTTCACTATTTATGAATGAAAGATCTTGTTTTCCAAAAATATCCCTTCCACTACTACCTCCTGCTTCCAAAATACCGACTTAAATCCCAGCAATTCCACGCAGACGCTCATTTCAAATCTGATATTGAACGAGATGCTATGCCAGCCATGCTTCACTACTACGCAGTTCTGCACTTAATTGACGTCATAAGGTCAACTTTTTAGTTACATTTTAAAATATTCAGTCTGGTCTGAGAAAAACAACAAATAAATTATTTATTCACTATAAAGCGCCGCCAATACTTTCCATTTATTCATTTCTAAATGAACAAGTCAATTAAAGTATGGATAATGTTCTATTTACAACAAAAATTAACTAAATGCGAGTCGAATGGACTCAGAGGCCTGAGAAACTTTGGCTTACTGAAACTGAATCAAAATACTATTTTTTTTAACTGAACATTGCAGCCAGCTCACGCGCTTTAAAAGTTGATTGAATTGGAATAATGTCGTTCAACGACTTAATCTCTTCAGAAAAATACGCGTACTGGAGAGAATCTTAGAAAAATTTGGTTACCGGTGAAAAAGTACGGCGTTGCGCGCGCACCCTCCGCGCCGTTCGGAAAAGGCGACATTGCGATTCCTGCTGTTGCAGATCAATTGCCTCGGCAGCAGGCAAGCTTAAGCTCTTGCTCTTAGGTTTCGAATTGTCTCCAGTTCCAGTTGTCACCATCTTATTCGAATCTTCATCATCAAAATTCAGCGTAGGGAAAACGCGAGGTCGCTTCTGCATTCTGATGCTTCTGCGTGATGCCCGGCTAGAAGATACTGGTGTCGGTGTTGCTCGTGGTGACATATGTCGCTTCCGTCCTCGCTTTGAAGTCTTAAGATGCTGCAAAGGAGTGACGCTGGATGACGGGACTTGTGAAGGCAAAGGCGTGGCATCACTGCAAATGATACTTGGCGCTGGCGACACACAAGGACTGATAGTCGTAGCGTCGCTGGCAACAACGCTCTCCGGAGGGCTGGGTCTTTGTCGTAAAATAACACCAATCAAGATGTTTGGGTTGGCAGTTCTTAGAAGCGGTGGAATTGAAGTAATTTTCTCCTAAAAACCAAATTAAATATTTCAATAGCGGTAAGAGGCTGGTAAGTTTTAAAAAGGAACATTACGAAAAACTACACATAATAATGGGCTTAAAAACTTACCAATCGCGTTAAGTACACTTGAGTAAGTGGGAGGAACAAAATCTCCAACGCTGAGTCCAATTCTCCAAAAGTAATTATCCCGATACTGTTATTGTCAGCCAAGTACGCACAGATTCGAGAACTGAGATCTTCATCCAAACAATACATGGCCAAGATTTCTAGTTGTGCATTCTGCATCAATGTCCAATAGAAATGAGCTAGTTAATTAGTTAATTCAAATTGTTTAATTATAATGATTTATGAATGTCGCGAGCGACTCCTCGCATCTCATAAACATACCTTGCACTTTTTACCCATAGTCTTCAAAATATGCCGTGCTGAATCTTTCCCAACCATCAAAATTCCTTTCTCTGGAACATCGCCAAATTCCGTTGTCAAGTTTTGAACCACAAAATTGACCTGACCCCATTTCTCCGTAGTCAGTGTCAGCGGTGAACCAGAAGGCAATGAGACTCGGCCCTTGCCCTTACGCTTGTCCTTCCTATTACCACTGCTGCTTTGAGTATTCAGACGAGGAATATCTGGAGGGGCATCTTCAGCAAAAGACGCTGACGCTGAAGCATCATGTTCATCCTCCGTGTCAGTCGTCATTGTCACGTCACGAAATCCTGGCGTTGATGGCACCAAGGGAATGGGCACACGCCTGAATAATTTGTCCTCAATGTTGGTAGGAAGACGGCTCACAAGAATTTGAGCTCCAGCCATGTTTAACGCTTCGTGCTCGTTAGATTTCTTTCGAACAGAGGCTGGACGAGCGACGTAACGCCTCCGAATTGAAACAGTCGCTGATAGCCGCTCCATTTCCAACGTCTGCTCCCCTTTCAGCGTTTGGAACCTCAAAGACACTGTTTTCCCGTCTGAAGTTGGAGCTTCGTAATAATCAATTCCATCTAGGTCGGCCTCCGTGTCGACAGAAAGGTTTTCCGTGCTTTTGAATTTCCCGCCTTTTGACAACTGGTTTGGAGGAATGTGCTCTTTCGAATGAGAGTTTAAGCCAGATATTCCAGCTTTGATGTTAGTCAGCTTTGGGCACCAGCGACATCGAATGAAAGTGTTGTGGCAATCCGTTGCCGATAATTCGTCACAATGATTCAACATGTAATGGCTCTTGATTTCTAAAAATGAATTAGATTCAATCAAATTTAATTCAGTCTAATTAATTAATTCAGTGCTTAAGAAAAATTCCTACCCGTCTTTGGCGTAACTTCCAAGCAAGTCCAACAGCGGATGAGACCGTGAGATAATAAGCATTTTTGGGCTCGCTCAAGCGTTTTATACTGCGTGTTACATCCATGACAGTAAGACAAGACTCGTATTTCATCGAAAGTCGCCAAAGTCTGCCTGTGGCTCCGACGAAGATGGTTGTTAAGACGAGATTCATTTGGAAAGGAGCGACCACAAATGTCACACTGCAGGTCTTGAGTGGTGCCGCTGGGTCCAGCAACAACTGTACTGGACAAAATTGACTCGCATGTTATGGATGCGTTCTCTTCCTTGGCTCCACCAACTCCAGCGCTTGACTTTGTCTCAGCGGGCTTCTCAGGCGGGGGAACGCGAAAAAGAGTTTGATTGAGCTTTGCGCCAAAATAAAGTGTATTAATCGCATCCATAAGAGGAATTTCATCCTTTTCGACGAAGAATACGCTTCCAGTGTAAGCTAAGGTGAGGAGAAGCTCCATCGTGTGTTTCGAAATGTCTGGAAGAATTAGCGTTCCACAACTTTTTGAGTCCTGAACAAGGATAACGATAACGATAAACAGAATACGGAAAGGATTGAATATCATAATTCAGCAACACCAAATGAATTACTTCTTTACGCAATTTTAATCGCTTTCAGTTTCACTTACTTGTTCCACCAATAAATATGCCAAGAACTCTGAAGCAGCAGCCAGGACCAAACGATGAGCTCCCAACTTTCCATCCGCCAAAGTTATGATCGTGTCTGGAACAGGCTCTTGATGTTCGCCCAAAAGAAGGTCCATCAAATGCTCATCCGCCTTCAACTTGATCATCATTCCATCACCTAATCAAATTGTCAATATATATAATCGGTTTTACTCTCATTCCCTAACACTTCAATTAATTTCTTCTTCATTAATCGAATCCACCACTTACATTTCCAACTCTCGTCCGGCACCGGCTCCAACTCGCTCTCTTTAAACTGCTCCTCAGGCACAATACAAACGGTGCTTGGGGACCGCTGCGCCTCTTCCAGTATCTCACTCACGCCGCTCAGCATTGACGACAGCTCCACTTCATTATTCTGGTCCATATCCATTTCACACGGCGAGAGTTCCGGGGTTGCCAGCGGCGTTGGAATTGCATTCAGTACATCCTTGAGCCTCAACCCATTGAAGACCACACCGTCCAACTCCAGCACTTCGTCATCCTCACCTTCAGCATCACGGACCTCGTCGCCTTCGATTTCCATCCTTTCAATTTCTCGACCGTAGAAGGTCTTCCCGTCAATAGCCTCCGGCGGTGACAACGGCATGTTATGACAAGCCTCCGTATCCTCCTTCGCTTCGTCTGGAACCAATCGTGTCATGCAGACACAGGGTCAAGGGCACTTTCAAAGACTAAAAAAGGAAAGAAGAATGACCAACTTTCTCAAATCTGGATAAGAGGCACGTTGGCACAAAGGCATGTCCAAAAAGACGTAATGCCTACGTCGAGTATGTCAAGGCCAAATTGTCCAGATTCCTTACCTTGTTATTGTGGCCAACGGACAGGTAGACTAATCCTCCAAGGAACGTCTATAACTTTCGATAAGTCATGAGTCCTTATCAATTAATTAGATTAACCACCGGTAAGAAGCACACACCTTACAGATAGTCCGTTAAGAAATTTCTGGTCCAGAGAAGGATACAAGCAACAAATAGAAAAAAGAGGAAGATCTTCCCGCCTAGAGGATCCCGCTCACGCTCTCACTTTCTTTTGTTCTATTTTTAACTCATCTTTGGTTAATTTACAGATTGAGATTAATCATAAACATTCAATTACCGTACGCTGATTCATACTCTCAAGAGCATGTCACCTCATCACAAGCACACCATGCCCTTTGACCTCAAGGTCAACTTGTGCTAATGAGCTCCTTCCAAAAACCAATAAAAGAGGACGGGGGACATATTTACTTCTAAGCATTTTTTAGTTCATATGCCCCCTGACCCCAAAAAAGTCAACTTCCATTCGATCTACAGTGAGTTCTATTCAGAAGACTTTTTTAGACTTGACCTTTTGGAAGTCAAATTTACAACAGCAATGGCACGCAGTCTTTAGATAAAATTCCATGACAAGAGCTATTAAATTAGGCGTGCTTCTGTTTCATATTTTTACAACCCTCCGTTTGACCTCTGACCTTAAAATTGAAGTGCTCATTACTTAAAGATTCGTGACTTTTGCCAAAGAAATAATTATTCCATGTCAAGTTAATAAGTTGCAGTTGAGCCTGACATGCATATAGTGATTTCGCATGATCAATTCTTGAACTCAAGGTCAAGGTCATAATTGCATAATGTCGCAAGGCAAGCGCAATTGCTCGACATTTTGACTATTTTCCCTGTTCAGTGCCATGCCATGACTCGTCAATCTCGATTTTATTTCCTTTTATTTCTCGTTACATTTCATGCAGGAATAACTTTCTTTTAAAAACTAAAAAACGTTTTAAGTTGCAAAACGTTCTGGAGCATTTGGGACAGATTCATGATTTGAGAAACATTACGAGCATTAGTCACATATATAGTCTTTCTTGACTTGCCTAAGTACTTTGCACTTAAGTCCAATTGAAGCCATTTAGTCTTTCTTGATTAATACATTGACTATAAAAAGCTTATGTCATATAAATCTACCTCAAAATAAACTTTAGATTCTAAAAATCTACCTATGTACCTCTATAGTCAGGTCTCAATCTCTTCCTGCTTCATAATTCTCAGAAGATAGAAAATCCCTGTATTGTCTACCGTAACAAATTGTGAAAAACTTGGGTCACTCACTACTTTAGACGCAAAACTTCCACGGAATGAAAAGGAATTTAACAGCTCGCGTTTTCCCTGTTTTCCAATCTTCATCCCCGACGGAAGTTCCAGTGACAAACGGCTCGGCGGCCGAGAGTCTCCCGACCTCCTCCTCCGTCTCTCTGCCATGAAACTACTCTTCGGAATCTGTTCAACGGGCTAAAGTAAATCAAAATTTTAAAAAATCTAATTTTAGAAAATAGGTATTTTTTTGAAAATGAAATTTACTTCTTACCCTTCCCAAGGACCAAACTGCAAACTTATCGCCACAGGACACTAGCCAGCGCCTCTCTCCAATTTCAAAGGGTGAAAACAAAAGGTATTTTACAGGGGACTTGTGGAGGACTAAATTTTGAACTTCAGTGTAAGTCCCATTCGAAAGGTCCCATATTGTAATGAGTCCATTCTTAAATCCAACTCCTAATTTGGCCGAATCTGGACTGAAGGTAAGGGCCGTGACGGCAGACTTGTGTTTTGAACTAAGTAAACTGTGACGAAGGACACCAAGGCCCATGCGAAGGGTCACTAGACAAATTCCATCGTCCCTTGTTCCAAGGGCCAGAGCCGAAGAGTCCAGCCTCAGGGCACTGGAAGACACGAAACCAAGCTCAGGGCCATCAAAGCCCTTCAATTCAGCCTTCCCCTCCAGGTCAATTATCTGGAAAATGAATGACAAAAATTTCTAGAATTATAATTTTTTTTTAAAGGAAAAGCGATCGAACCCTAAACTAAAACACCTAATACCCACATTACACTTTTCGGCAATTAATTTACGTTAAAATTAAAAACTTACCACTAACGGTCCGCGCTTATGTTCACAGACAAAGCCAACGTGACGCTGGAACGGAAAATGAATTCCAACGACATGCCTCCTGCTCAAAGTGAAGTGGTTGTGAGCCTTGAAATTTTTCAGTATCACAACAGCGCCATAGACAGAAACGCCCACGAGAAATTCCGAAGTAGGATCAAATTTCAAGCACTGAACTGCGTCTTCCAAATCAGCCAAAATGTCAATACGCGAATTTCCATTCTCTATAGAGCTTTTGACCTTTGACCTCTCGGGTCGACCGTCCATTTTGTAGATGCTTCCATCCTCAGTTCCAAAAACAACGTGTGAGCCACAGGGCGAAAGGCAAACGACTGTGATGTCAGACCTAATTTTACTCGTTTCTTGCAACATGGTTCCGTCAGCGTAGAACTAAAACGCCATTTAAAAAAAAATATTTAAAACAGTTAAACTAATATTTTTGTAAAGTTTACTATGAAAAAAAAGGGATAAGTTAGTATTCGGGTTTAACTTTAACTTTAAATGTCAAATTAAAGTTAATTAACAACTTAATGATGAAAGGAACAATTCAAACATTAATTACAACCATACCTGAATTGTTGTAGCGTCTGTCGAAAACATGGAGAGAAAATGACCTTCATTGCGTATTGCTGGACGATCATCACAAAAAATTGAATCAAATTCGAATCTCTTCTGAGACAACTTCTTTCCAGCGATTTCTTCTTTAACGTCCCATACCATTACAGTTCGATCTTCGCTTCCGCTCAACAACGTCCATTCATCGACTTTTGAAAAATCCAAACACCGCAGGAGCCTTTTCAAAATATTTCAAAATGGAATATTACAACTTTTGATTTCAAGGTTTCCTATTTTTTTTCTTTAATATTTAATATATTAAACTATATTGTTTTCAAATCTCACCCTGTATGAGTATTGAATTCTCCAAGAAATTCCTTGCTGAGAAGATTGAATAGACAGATTTTCATGTTAGAAGTCCCGCAGGCTAGAAGCAAGTCTTTGTGATCCTGTGTAATCGCTGCGCACTGAAACAGCCCTGTTGTTCGCTTCGGTATTATTTGCTCTCGAATTATTCGCACAAAGTACTCTCCAGTGTCAATGGACGCTGTCAGAGTTGTTGTCGCCGGTGTCAAACTGTATTTTGACGCTGAGTTCTTAATACTCGGTTGGGCTGATCCATTTCCATTACTAGAAAACCGTTCAAGCGCCGTAGGAGGCAGTAAAAATGGTCCACAGTTTGACACTTGACCTTTCCAGGACCCTGGTTTCGTCGCATCCGCTTCCGTTTTCCCTCCACCAGGGAAAGGCATAATCGGAAAACTACGCCGTGGGCTCAAACTTTTTCGCCGCGGCCCCGTACCTTCTGATTCGCCCATCTCAACCTTCCAAAGGCCAATGTCATGTTCTGACACGACACAAATCCAATCACATGCAAAGTACAACACAGAAACAATGTTCATATGGGCCGCCTCCACCGACGCAAAGGTCGAAGCATGGTGTAACGGGAAAAGGCACAATTGATTTCCGGTTCCGAGCAAAAGGTACGGAATCGCTTCGACTTCGCCGATCGGCCCAAAATGACAACTGACAAATGGCGGAATCGTTCCAGTGCTACTACTGACAGGAGCCAAGGAATTTTTGTACAGAACTTGTCCATCGCTGACACTCCAAACAAGAATTTCATTCGCTGAAGCTGAAACGACTTCGGTCCCGCTCGGAGAAAATTCGGCACAGCTAACCCCAGCCGTGTGAAATTGGAAGGTGAAGAAGCTCTGGTCCTCAATTTTCTCAAATGTCCACTTACTAGCTCTAAGTTTCGGTGACGGGGAATTATTTCCCGACATTTCCCGAGCGTAGCGAGCAGCGGCACGAGCTTCGTTTTCAATGACATTTGCCAACGTCGTCCAAATTTTACACGTTCCATCCTCTGACGTTGACAAGAAAATTAGTTTAGTTGAGCTTTGAGCATAAGTTGCATTGCCATTGATTTTGGACAGAGGTTCGTAGGTGGCGAGGCAGGTCACCGTGTCAGTGTGACCAACAAACTGCCAAATGACTCCGCAAGAATCCATGTCGCAAAGCTAATTAACATAAAGACAAATTAATCAAGAATCCATTTATCAACAATTAAACAAACTATCACATTATTGAAAAAAATGAAACATTTCTAAAAGTTTAAAATAGAATCGGCTTCTGCTCATAACTTAAAAAAGTAAAAATGAAATTAATTAACTTAATAATTAGTCAGTAGTCTTAAAAACCATTTTGTTGTAAAATAAAATCGATATTCTAAGAATCTTGTTTCGCTGCTAAATTGTACAGGATAACTAGACACAACTATCTCACGTTGAAGCGAGCCAAGAAATAAAGTTTTAAAATACTAAATTACTAAAATATTAATTACTATTAATTAATTAATTATAATTATAATTTCAAAATACCTACCTCAATAGTTCCGTCATTGAGTCCGGCCAAGAACAAATTACCGCCTGGCCCAACAAACTTGACACAGCGAACACCTTCACTGCAAACAATACTTGACTCTGGGTTCTTCCACTGTCGCGTATCGGCTCCAACCCACTCAAAATACAGTCGGCTCGGCTCGGAAAGGGCAATTTCTCGCGCTCTCTTTTGTAAAATTTCAAAATTCGGATTTTGCAGAGCCAATTGGACAATGTCCACATCTTCTTGGCCATACTTGACATAACCCACGAGCTCTACGAAGCTTTGAAACTCTTCAAATAGTTTCGTGCGCTCTTCCGTTTCACCCTGAATAAAGTCGCGGTACTTTCTCAAGTCAGTGAGTAAATCGGCCGGACCGCACAACCGCAGTTTCTCTCCAACGTAAAGGAGGTTGAGATAGATTTGAGGAAAGAGTGAGAACTGACGACTCTTATAGAGGTGATAGCCCAGGTAGAAGTGAATATAGTCGTCGTCTGGTAACTTTTCAAAGTTGTAATCACAGTGTGCCAAGTATTGGGCAACAAAGCGGTAGTGAAGGGCTTGCTCAGACTCGCCAACATTGTCCTCCGCCGAAGTGCACTGGAGCTGATGCTTCAAGTAGTCGAGTTGAAGACTATGGATTGAGTAGACATGCCAGTTTCTGGAAGGGTGCACTTCCTCGTAAACAAGACTCTTTTTGACGAAGTGCTTCATGATGTCTTCTACTTCGTAGCGCTCAAGGGACCAGAGTACTTCAAGAACGGGACATGGTATGGGAACGTCATCTTGAAATAGAGCGAGGTCAAGGTAGTAGAGCCGCTTCTTGTCTGCCAGGGAGTCGACAGATAGCGAAATGGCATCGTAAATTGACTCATGCTCATAGTCACGATTGCGACGAATTTTAGAGTAACGCCGTTTGCTCAAGGCATCGAGGTAGTAGGACCAACGCCCTTCGTCCCGAACTTCGTCCGGATGGTCCTGGATCAAAGATGAAATGAGGCTGACCACCATTGGTGAACCTGTCGTGACATAAAACGAGTTTTAAGGATCGACGTCAAGGTCAAAGGTCACAGCACTAAAAACATAAATCGGTTGGTTGTAAAACCATCGTTCGGTTGTAATCATCAATCATCGTTCAAATCCTAAATTGGAAAATCCAAGTTGTGTTGTTTTAACAATTTCTATTTAAATTATAACAGAGTTTAAATTGACAAATTACTCGGACTTACTTTGACGGATAGGGATAGGATAACTCTCGACTTCCATGAAAGGTCACGCAATGCTTACCTTTCGAAGTATAGTGAATTGACTTGGCAGCATCGGGAACCTCATCCACGTGATCAAAATTCAGAGTTCGACGAAAGAGCTCCAGTGACTCGGTTTCAGAGAATCCACTGTCAATGCGCAGGAGTTTGGATCGACCTTGGACGACATCCATGACAGAGATGTCACGTGTGGTGACCATCGTGGCACAGCCGACATCAAAAGAGCGTATCACTTCGGCTCGCCAGACACCATCCAGGACGAGTAGGGCCTTGGGCCGTTTTAAAAAGGCAGCTCGAAGCATCTCGGCTCCATGCTCTAGCGAAATGGGAGCTCTGGTTTCTTCTAATTTATCACAAAGAATTCTAACCTGTGCAAAATAGGTGTTTAAGACTAATTACAAATCAAAAGCGATTTTTAATCCACTGACCTTCGTCATAATCCCATCTTTTGAATCACTACACTCCTTCCCAATGGCCAGAAGGTAAACTCCGTCGGGAAACACATTCTTAATTAATGAAGCACTGTTGAGCGATTGCTGAGCCAAAATAGACTTGCCACAGCCGGCCATCCCTTGAAGCACTAAGAAGTGACTCCGTCGTAGATGCCGCAGTTCAGTTCGGACGGTTTCGACGAGAAGTTTTCGTTCCACGGCGACCAACGGACAGTTGACTCCGCCCGCCTCCAGCATCGTCTTGACACGCTGATGCTTCGGAGACTCAAAAACATTGTCATCTTCGTCAGCAGACTGGCCACTCGGCAGTGGTTTATTATTAGAATCTGGCACGTCCGTTTCGGTGAGACTCTTGTAAAGCCAGTCGTATTCCTTCTGGAGAGATTCGACAAAGATCGGAATTACGTCGAGGTGCGGGTGAGCCACGGCCCTTGCCTCCAGGATTTTGAGCAATTTGTTACTTTTGTCTTTGAGCGTGATCTGAAAAAGCAAGTTTTGAATCAATTAACCGGCTTCGTTGACACAAGTAATCAAGACAGCGGCTCAAATCGCTTACTTCATGTTCAATTCGCTGTTTGTCATCGTACGAAAGAACCAACTGCTCAAGTAGGAACGGTATGATTTGATTAACGTCCAAATCAGCGACGATGGCCGTCCGGTGAGCTTGAAGCAGCATCAGCTGCTCCGAAGTCTTCAGATCTATTTCCTTTTCGTTGTCCATGAGTCGAACTTTGACCCATGGGAGACACCGACGAAGACCTTGTAGTGTGATTCCTTAAGTTGTTGGCTAATTGGTTGAATTTAATTAGCGCCGCTAGCTATCAACCAGCATTATTTATCCTGAAATTAAAGTTACACTTTTACAAACTCTAATTACAAGACCTTCATCTTGACTCGAAATCAATTAAATAACAGATCAATTAACAGGTAACTAAACTTTAAACTTACAATTATTTAGTGCGTGGCAGTTGTAGATTAAGTCCTGTTAATTAGTTAATCATAATTAATTCGTATCATTCGTTCGTGATTCAGAGATTGAAAAAAAATCACCTGTTTTTGAGAGATGTTTCTTTCACGTTTGTTTTGAATGCCCTTATAAGGCAATAAAATGAAACATGAGACGACAGATCGACGACAAAAGAAAAGAAAATTTTAGAAAACTTTCTCCGCTTTCTTTCTAAAAAATGCGTTCTAAAAAAAATTAAATTATCTAAATTTTTGTTCTAAATTTGTTCTAAAATCTAAACACACTTATTTCACAGGATGTAATGAATGACAGCAAGTAAATGAAGATAAAGCCGTTTTTTTCTCGCTCTCTCTCGAAAAAAAGAGTTGCGAGAAATAGACGGAATAGACTCTCGTCTCCTATTGCCGCAAAGAAGATCAGCGCTGAAAAAGCAGCGATTGATACGCTCAAATGAGCACTGAAATTTTTCAGCGATTCTCTTCTCCCACACACGTGGAATTTATGAATTTAAGAATGGGAAACAGCGACTTGGGAGGAAATTGTGACCCAATTTCCTATAATTTGGAGCATAAAGTAGGCGCTTTACCTGGAAGGAGATTACTTCTCATCAGCGAATTCCAGGTAAAGGGTAGGTGAGTCATTCACGCTGTTGCCTAGCAACGGGCCCTGGACAGACACCTGCATCCCTCCATGACTCAACCGTGTCCCATCGCATCGACCAAACTTTGACTTGACACCTTCGTCCACTTAAGGGACACTTTAGTCAAAAAGTAAGCACGACCTTCAGAAAACTTATGCACGACAGAAATCGATTGTCTATGGTAATTTTTTTCAATGCTGAAGCGTAAAAAGCGCTAAGGAAGCTTCCGCTCGACACTTCCGCTTCCTTTTTTAGGAGAGCTCAATGTCAATGAAACAAAAGAAAATGCTCAGTAAGTTTGACTCAAGCTTTCAGGGCAGATCGCTTGATCGCTGTTTCTTTTTAAATAATGTTCTTATAAAATTCAGCCTACATTGAACTCTGCACTCGACATCTCGCAAACTTCTTCAGTAACTTCAGGCTGGCTTTCTATGCACAGTGATAAATAGGCTTTTACATTCCGGCGTTCAACCATTACATCACAGTATTTTCTCTTGACGTGACCATTATTTAAATTCTAAAGGTCAAAGGTCAAGCCGAGGTTGCTTCAACCGTGACACAAATTAAGACAAATGTCAGGACAGAGTCGACTTAGCCTAATACCAATAGTGGAGAAAACGAGGGTTCCTAGAAGCATTAGTGTGACAGAGGCCGCTGGTAAGCTAAAAAAAATTTAAACTTATTCAAGATAATCAAAAAATATATTTAAACACAATTAATTAGCAAAGAATTTTTTAAAACTAATTGCTCAAAATTTTAGATAAAGCGTTTAAAGCGCGATTGGAACGGAGCGAGTTAGAAGCCCAAATCAATTTGAAGCGAGAAGCGGAAATGAAGCGTCGTGAAAATGAAGCAGAAGAAGAGGAAAAAATTCTGAGGAAGATCCAAGCGATGCGGGAAAAGGAGAGAAAGGCTTATCTCCAAGAAATCGCTGCAATTGATGGCCAAGGCCGAATTGTAATTTTTTTTAAACTATTTGAACAGATGTTTTAAAGTCCAGTTTAGAGTACACGTAACTGATTTGAAATAGAAAATAGCACCATTTGTCAAATATTCTTTTTACTTGGCAGAGAGATGACACAAGAATGCGACAGCAAGAAATCGCTCGGCGATTGGAAGAAATCCGAATCGACGAAGCACGACAAAAGGATGAAGACGCTGCGAAGCAGAAGCGTCGCCTTCTGGAACTGATTTCTGAACCGGATTTTACTTCCCAGCGTCCCATCATGTCCTCCTACTACTCTACGCGCCGCTGGAACGGTCCAAGCGACAGCGATCCTCTACAATGGTTCCACTCGCTGCAAGCGACGCTCCACCAAATCTATCTCCAGGCCCCACTTCCTCAACTCCGGGAAATTAGTCGAAGTTTAGAAGCAGAGAGTCTCAGAGTCCGGGATGTTATTTGGTATCGCTTTTCCCGTGATGTTTAAGTTAGCGTATATTTAAAATTAGCGTTTTATTGACTACTAGCTTTGCAGTTACTAATTAATTATTATTAATTAAAACGTTATTGTCCCTCTGAGATCAATTTTTGTTCCGAATTATTTATGTAAACTTAAACAGTCGAATGCCTATCTCTTCCAGCGCTTTTCCAGGACTTTCAATGAAAATCTCGTCTTCGTCATCGTTGGCCAAGTCAGAAAAGTGACGCTGGCCAGTTGCAACGGCGAGAAGAGGTAGGTAGGGATTCAAGCTAAAACAAAACGCAAAATAGAAAATTTTCAACTTTTATAAACTTTGTAATTTGATTTGAATTTTGGTTGAATTTTTAAATTTTTAAATTTAAATTAATTCAATTTTAAGCTTACCTTATTCCGTTAACACAATCCGTACTTCCTGTAAAAATATAAGATGGCTTCGCTGACTTTTTGACGTAATTTGCATCAATAGTATCAGCCATCTGCGCAGTAGATTCAATGTTCCATGCGCGAACTTCACCATTGGTTGATCCGCTTACCAAGTACGTTTCATTTGGACTCAAATCGAAGTATATTCTTTGACTCGTCTCGACCACGCGTTCAAAAATTTCGTATTCAGTTCCCAGATTTCTCATATCCCAGCAAATTAACCGTGAATCCTTTAAGAGAGGCGAAATTAACAGATTAGCAATACGCAATAAATTAAAAGTAAAGCAATTAACCATGAATTTTGGACATTTTTAACATTTTCGTACTTTTCGGCTCCCCGAATATAGCCTGGTTCCATCCCGATTGAACTTGAGCTGCGTAAGGCCTCCTAGGTGCCCTTGTAGCATGGCAATAGGACTTCCGTCTTCCATGTATATTCCAATTCGCTTGTCGAAGGAGCCACAAGCGTAGCAACTGCTACCATAGGGGCTTACAGCAATACACGAGACGATTCCGCTCAGATTCAGGTCCGGTAGAATAGAGGAGCCCTTATGTTGTCTGTGAATGCTTTGACGACCGGGGCGATTTATATCGAAAATCCTAATTCCATTATGGTATCCGCAGTATATTTTCTCCCCGTACGCATCGAACGTAACGCTGTGCGCTGCTATTATGATATCAGCACTACATTACAATAATATAAAGTTGAAAGCGTGTTTATCATTAGAAAGATTTATCACACTTACTAATTACAAGCAATGTATGTTGCCCGAAGTTGTCCTGTAAAGGCATCCCATAAATGAACCGGATTATCTTGGGCACTTGTCAAGAAACTAAAAGTCAACAATAATTGTTACCCATTAATAACGAAACTTTAAACAAAGATTGTACTATGAAACATGAATTATTGAAATGGAATTTGAATCAGCGTTTTGAAATCGATTAAACAATAAATGATTACCAGGAACTTTCTGGATCCAAGGAAGACATAAATGGAAACCAGCAATAGTCATAGACTTGACCTCCTTCTTTGACCTTTAGCACTGACGCCCAGTTCTCGTCAAGCGATTGCTCTTCATCAGCCCAATTCGTGACACCACTAAGGGACGCTGGAATGTTGAAAAGACGCAAGGTCCTGTCCTCTGAGTTTGTAAGCAAGCAACTTCCATCTGGAGCCCTAAAGTTACACAAACGTTTGCCATTTCCAAGGTTCTACCTGGGTACAATGTTAATGTGACTTCTTTTCAGTCCATTTGAATCCTTTACAAAATCTTACCATTTACAACCCCTAAGACACTTTCCGTTGAACTCCTTTTCGCCAGATTTCGCTAGACATGCTAGACTGGCCCTATCTTTGCTCAAATTGTATATCCAGCCATAATACGCTTCCGGTTCTTGGTCCTTCGCGTCAATCAGCTCTGAATCTGGATCCTGTTCTTGACGATTAGCCATGTAGCTCTGTGTTTCCATTGGCATTTCTTCCTTGTCCGGATCCGAAAGTGTCAAATGCGGATCGCTGATTTTAGTCACGGTATTCTCACCAATCTCACCTACGGCAACGGCACCCGATTCCGTTTCCGTCGCGACATCACCATTACCGGCTTCTAATACCGCTGGAGCAAGCGGTGACACGGTGCCTGGAATATCGATAAATAATTATTTACGCCGCTTTTTTCAGTGCTCTACTCATATCCACAATATTTGACAATTCCTTCCTTGACAGTTGACACTACTAAGGCGAACAATTAAATAAATTTATTATTTAGTTTTTACCTGCAGAAAAACCGTTGGATTCGTTCAGCTCCATATCGTTAGATATTACTTGTGGTAAGTTAATGCATTCTCTATTTGTTAATTTACTTTAATTAATAGAAGCTTTGAAATAATTAAGTTTACGTTCAGCGTTTTGTTTACCACCGTTTATTTATTTTTACAATACAAAATCCAAAATGAAATAACCAGTGTTGCTGGATGGATAAAAGTAAAGTGGATTAAACGCCACTTCCAGTGTATGTCACCTGGATGAAACACCCTGATTTTGGTGGACGAAACTGGAAGTGGATGAAACTAAAAGTTGAGACAATTTTGCGCGCCAATTTCAAACAAGCTTTTTTAAAAACAACT
>VYYI01000789.1:0-25687 GCA_021029175.1 Bilobella aurantiaca
GTGGCGGTACGTGAAAAAATTTCAAAGTAGAAAATTTTTCCAAAAATGCTTAAAATCATCTAATTCGTCGAGATTTTATGTTATTTGCGCGGGGCGGTAAAATGAATTTTTTGTGGCGGTACGTGAAAAAATTTCAAAGTAGAAATTTTTTCCAAAAATGCTTAAAATCATCTAATTCGTCGAGATTTTATGTTATTTGCGCGGGGCGGTATGCGGGGCGGTAAATAGGAGGCGGTGGGGCGGTAAATAGTATCTCACCTTTATAAGCACATGTTGAGAATTCACAATTTATGGCGACAAAATTTTAATTTAATAAAATGCAAATTTTTATTTGTTTTCTTGAATTCTTAGAACTTGTGAAATATTATATAAATTTATTTAAATTTTGTTTTATGTCGCCTAATGTCTTATCTAAAATAAATTCGAAATTGAAAATTACCATTAGCTACTGACCTGGAATTCTAGATGCTTTACAGTAATTAGTATTTATATTTCCAAAATTTCAATTTCGAATTCATATTTTAAGCATATTTACGTCATTAATATTGTGTTATTAAATGTTATTTTAAATACTATTATGGCTGGTGATTTTCCAATGCTGATTCACAACGGCAGTTGGAATTGTAGGTGCAACGCTAGTGCAATCTTATTTAGCCTATTATACTACCATTATGTAAATTTGATACTATAAATTATAGTTTAGTTTAAGTTGAGTATGATAAACACTTCAAATAAAAAGGTTTTTATGCCTAAACCTTTAGCATTATACATAATTTAGTTAATTTTAGGTTTAACGATGTGAAAGTTAGATTGCTTCCTTGACAGAGCCTTGTTTATTAAAAAGAAGGCGCCTGGATTTGTTTCCATTTTTTTTTACTATAAGTAGTTCATGCAATTAACGCTCGATTAGATAGCAGAACGGCACCAAATTGGCAAAATTTCTGTCCTGAAAAATACTCCTTTCTTAGGACGGGCATGTATGGCATCTGTTTGTGTAGATAAATGAGACTTCTCTCGTCACAGAACCCTCCATGAAAAAAAAATTAAATTTACAAGTGTTAAAATTAAATTAAAATTAAATTAAAAAATTAAAGACATTAAAGTAGTCTACGTTGAACTTTGAAGTGAATGCTTGATCTGTGAAATAATATTGTAGAATGTTTTTGGCAAATTGTAGAGATCAGGAAAGGCGCCGTCAACGGCTTTGGCAACTGGGCCCGTTATGTTGAGGTTATCCATGCAGACAGAAAAACCGTTAATTTTATCACAGCGTTGAAACAGTGCACAATCATTATCGCTCGAACAAATACAGTAGTCTTGGAGGGCACAGTGTGTGACTCGCGGATCACGGTCCTGCCTGTTGGAAATGCCAAGAATGCGCTGTCCAAACGCATTTAAGAAGGTCCCATGCGGGTCATATTTTTTCATCGCAGCGATGAATTTCCGACGGTTTGGATTTGAATGAGCTAAAACCTCTTTCGTTGTGTAATACAAGCCACTCTTACCCCAATGAGTCCAACCTCCATAATTTGTTATCTACAAAAAATTTTTTTTTAGGACACGTCTGAAAAGTAAAACAAGCCTGTCCGTGGACATTGAAACTTCATTTTCATTGAAACCCAAACCCCGTTTTATTTTTAAGGTTTTAATTTTTTCGTTTATTTTACTTATGTATTAGTAAAAAAAAACCAATGTTTTCAAAATGCCAAAGTATTCAACTCAACTTTGAATGATGCGCTTTTTTAACGATCTATTTCAAATTTGATCTTACCATTTCCTGCAAAATGACTTGGTAAGTCCCAATTGAGTCCCGCGAAGTTTGAAATGGATTTTTTCTCATTCCTGTTACCCGCTCAACGATAAAAGCATTTCTTTGGCTCGAAATGGCCATATTAGCCGGAGAAGATTTGATAAATCGGATAAATATTCCTGTTAGGGGAAATGCAGCAGGATACTGTTTCAAAACGCTCTGTATCATACGCATGACTCCAGTAAATTGCAAAAGGTCAAAGGCTATCGCACTCTCTTCCGCATAGATAGAATTGTTTTCATCCCCATCCCATATACAAGCTGACGATACGGTATGTTCACATGTATCCGATAGCAATCGCCATGCATAGCCCGTTGCAGGATTTACGCTTTTACCATTTTCTGTGTACAAGTATGGTTTCCCTGACACTTTTGTATATAACGAGAGCTCCGTAAGTGACGAAAGAATATTTAGGGCCTTTGTACTTCGCACCCTGTTCAAAAGTTCGTATGCTTTACTTATGAAACTGACTTGGGAATTTGGCAGACTGGGATTAAAGTTTGATTTGGCCATGCCAAGAGTTTCCGTGGAAACGTATTTTCCCGTTCCTATGACAACGCTTCTGGTATGTGGAAACCACCATAATTGGTACATGTCATGATTTCTAGCAGCTATAGGAATTGACCCATCGAAAAGAAGGGTGTCACTTTTGACCTCGTTTTTAACGGTCATTTTAAATAAGGGTACTGTTTGAAGGGTCACTTCAATAATGATCCCTAGGAGGCCTAGATGGACCCTGAATATATCAAGTTCATGGCCGGAAATTCGAAGCACAGTGCCATTGCCCGTTATTACGGTTAGCCTTACAACTTGATCTGACAGGGTTGCTGCATGACGAAGGGATGAGCCATGAGCACCGGTTGCTACTGCTCCAGCTATGGATATCCCACCTACAATAATTAATTGTACATTAAACTAAAGATGTTATTGTAAATCATTTGTAAATATTAAAAAAAATTTAACAATACCAAAATTATTTATTATACAAAAGGTATATATATTTTATACCTTTTTATTCTATTATAATTCTATTCGAACTAGCTCTTGCCTTGGTTAGGATGATTATATTAAGTTTTTCTGCCTACGTTTTCATTCGTTATAAATGTATGTACAACTTTTACACTTCTAACATACTACAAAATACATTCAAAGTAGGAACATTAGACGGAATACATATTTCATGGAGTTACTGCAATGGGCCCGACTGTGGCCTGAGCGGTGTGGGTAGAAATACCCCCTCCCTTAACATACATACATACATACATACATAGACGGAATACATTAGAATTATTATACATTGGAAAATTATTCAAATTATTGGTGTAAAATGCAGAATTTTGGGTATAATCGTAAAATATTTGTTTCTTCTAAAAAGTTTCAATTCTGTGGATTTGAGGTGAAATAATTTTTTGTGTTATAAGAAGTAGAGTTTGACCTTAAAAGGGTCATTTCCGGGTCAAGGGTGTCTCTGGGATCATCAAAACCATCATAACTTTTTGTTTCATGCAAAAGTAGAGTTTTAACTTTCGCAAAGGGAGTCGCAAAGAAAAGTAGCCTATATAAATTGTACTTATGTAAACGTAATTTTTCATCTTAAGCCTAAAAATAATGGAATAATATCATTGAATAATATATTTGACCTTGATCCCCCATCGGGTCACCTCCGTTCAAACTAATAAAAATCCGGAACTGGGTCAGAAATAAATTAAATTTTATCCGAAAACGTTTTGAAATATGTTGAGTAGTCCCTGAGATATAAATTATATCGGACAGACGGACAAAAGAAAAACATAAAGTAGTTTTCGCTCGGCTTCCGCTACTTTATAAGATACAGAAGGTTTCTGCGATAATATTCTTTATATCTTAAAGTCAACAGTTGACCAAACATTAAATATAATATTGTAAATTTTATCAATATCACTGTTTAAGAACTTACCAAAGGTTGGAATGTGAATGAGTGATAAATTTTTAGCTTCTAGAAATTCCATTGCTGCACGAAGTTTAGTACCCGCTCCAAACGTAGCTGTTGAGTCATGGTTAATTCGCGCATGCGCAATATTTTCCAATGAAATGGGAACTCCTTCTGTGCATATGATATCCGATATCGAGTGTCTTGACCCAATGGCTTTGACCGTTTGACCTCTGGCAATTGCACTTTGCACAATAGCTAACAGTGACGACGTGTCTTTCGGGAATTGTATTTCACTTGATGCATTGCAATAGATGGTTTTCTGATAAGATCTATACACATGATCACATCTCACTAAAGAAATGATGATGATCAAAACTAGTGTAAATTTTGGTATACCATGGAATGCTTGCAACGTCACTTGAACCTTAATTGACATAATTTGAATTGTAATTAGATCAGAAAAAAATACGATAAGGTAAATTTAGGTAAATGTTATTCCAACTGTCCGAATATCAGTCAAATTTATAAATTAGACACTATTACAAAGAACAGGCAATTGGCGCTTCTTGTCTTGATGCCATTTCTGAAATACATGATTGATTTTTTTTACAGAACCTTGTTAACCTTCGGTAACCTATCTTTATGCTGGATGCAATTTCATGAGGCTCCAAAACGGAAGTTTTGTTTTATGAAATTGACATACGTAGCATTGGAAACGTGTTTAATAGATGTAGCACTTCCTATTCCAGTAGTGGAAGGTCAATTAATTTAGATTTATAACAACTCATCTATTCCTGCTGGTGTTCTTGTCAAGTATTGATAAAAGAGCATTATACAAATTGATATTTAGTTTAAATGGAAATTAGTGGATTATAACAAATCTAATATATCACACTGGTACCGTGAATGTTCCAATATATGCCCGGTTGTAGTACAAGCGAGTAGATCATCTGATCAGACCTTGTGTATACGCAAAGTTATTCCGTACATACAAATATCTGTGCAAAATTAAATTTTTCCAAAATCCAAAAGTATTTCATATTCGAATATCGTGTAGTCATGGATGAAAGTAACCTTTTGATTTGACAAGCATTACGTAGGTTACAAATGGTTGAATTATACTTTCCAATATGATTGAAATTTTTGTAAATATTGTTATATTTACTGTGCGAACTAAAACCAATGCGAGATGTGTTTTATAAGCCGGGTTTTTAATATAATCTAGTGCGGGAAATGTGGGCTTTCAAATTTTGATTATATTATATGTTATAAACTTAAAACATCTACGGTTGTTTCGATTTAAAAATTAAAAAAAATTATTTGTACTTTAACTTATCCGTAGTAGTACGGATGAACCGAAGCTGAGAAAAATACTTAGGCATTTGTATATTTTGTAAAACTGATGCCAAAACCTTTACGTAAATTATTGCATTATTCATGGCTAATCAAAACTGTTTTGCATGTTTTATTTTTTATTCTCACAGATAAAAATCTATTTCATCTACTACTGCTACTTGCTATTATGCTTTTGTGCTTGTTCTTATGTGCTACTTGTGTTAGTCAAATTAAAGTCAAAATGTAAGCAAAAATCATTAAAACATTATTAAACAATGGACATACTAATGATTTAATTACTAGTATTTGTCAAACCAGTTATAAACTCAAAGTTTTTGTTTGTAAGTGTTTGTGCAAAATACAGCAATATAGTAATATAGTACGTATTGGTTGTGTATAAAACAATACACAACTAATTTTAAAACGCAATGCTTAAATCTATTACAGTTTTCAGCACTACTTGTCCCCAAATCACAAGATGATATTTCATTTCTTTAATTTGCCAAAAATTTCCGATTTTTAGAACTAACGGCCTCATTCCCATCCAAAAGCGATACATGAATTTTGAATTGTTCATGTACTTCAGTCGAGAATCCTGAATCATTGTTCTCGAAAGACTATGGCAGGCTATTACAGCTGTTTGAAATGACCAAAGTCCAATCAGAGCACATACATTTCCAAATAGTAGGGCAAGTGTTAATAGTGGTGGAATTTTTACATTGTTGCATAACATATAAGTCATGATTATAACGCCAAATAGCATACAGCAATAGATATGAGTGCAGATGATGCTGATAGACTGAGAATAAGCTTTACTTAGGCATAGGACGTTCAAATATGTTTTAAATATTTTATCGGTAGTAATTGATTGAGTCTCGTATACATCTTCACGTCGAATATGCCTGTTGCATGTAACCAATTTAAATTAATATTAACAGCAATCTCCATTACAATTATCATTCGCTTAATCTTATTTCATTCTTAGCCAATACGGGCGTTGTGCGTATTCATTGAATTTCAGAAATACAATTCACTTTGCAATTGCATTTCCGAATTACAATTAAACCCAAACTTTCTTAAATAGGCAAAAGACAAATTATTATTAAATTTATATCTTTGTGTTATATACGAAAAGCGAAGTCATGCGCGTGCGCAGTAATAATTTCTTGCTATCAAAATTTAATGTATCTACAACCAACAAAAAACCGTTTAAGATAGTTTGATCTAAAAAAAACATATCTTACTACCTATCAAGTTTAGGCTTGTTTATTTGATGTAGATATATTAATAGTAATAGTAATATTAGTAGTTTACTTTGAAGCCATTTTTAGGTAAATAAAAATGTTGTAGTGGTATGTAATGAATAAGTGCTCAATTATTACGAAGTGGGTTATGGCATTTGCCAAGGAAAAAGACAGAATAATCAGTGTGATCATATATAGTGATTGTTGCAAGATCGGTTGTACAATTATGGGGAAGCAAGTAAGTCGCGTAATGTATTCCATATACTCAAACAACCTTAATAGAAGGCTGGGGAAATACGAGAATATCACAAGTAATGTTGGAAAAAGAAGATGTATATACACACGAATCACAAATAGTACGTCTAAACACAGTAGTTTGTAGAATATCCTGTGACGTTTTTGAGAAATCAATCGTAGTTTGATACTTTCGTTGACTATGTTAACGGTACTTATACGATTGTTCCATCTAATGAAAAACCATTGTGCAAAATTTATCATAGTCAACATTGCTAGAATTGCAAGAACTAGTAACGCCTCAAATGCAGTCTCAAACCCGGAATACAACAATTCTATGCTAAAATGTAGTATAAGAAAACTTATAATAGCGGACAAAATTAAGTGTAAAAATTGTTTCGATTGTGATTTTGATTTGAGCACAAAACTTTCTGCAGATACACTATCCCAATTGTACGCAAAGTAAAAATTGTGAAATCCGCCTGATCCAAAAGCTATGGAGTTTAAATGATTCACTAACGTGTCATTTATATATATACTGCTTGCACGGGAATATAAAAGTTGTAATTTAACCAAAATTATACCCATTGTGTGGAATTGTCATAGACGATAGCAGATTCTAGCCTAAAATGAAGCTATACAACTGTCACGCCAACAGTCTAAAATAAATGCATTATGTATATAGCTAGAGTGTATTTGAATATGTATAAGAAAAAATAATGGTATATAAGTATAACGGAATGGGTAGACCTAGGTTTACATTAATAATGCTTTTCAAAAAAACGCTTTGGGTTATGCCGATGTTTAAGTGCATAGCTCTTATGTAGGGAAAATGTGACTGTTTTTAAGTATTTTGAATGAATTTAAATTCAAGGAAAATAATGTTTTTAAATAAGGCCGAATTGGATGGTTTTTGGTATATTTAATAATTGAATAGCAGCTAAGTACATCTACTGACCACTTCCAGTCTGGTAATTAGTTAGATGCTGACAATAGCTAACTAACTGTAGTTAACTAATTGTAGTTAATAATTGGCAAAGACCCTGCAGCTTTCGAAGGGGGATGACACTTGAGAAAAGGGAAGCCTGAAGGGCGGAGAGAAGGAAGCGCGAGGACTCGTGTCCACGGACGCTGCCAACTCCCTTCCATGTCAGCAGAACCATTAACACATTAATTTATATAAATTTTTTGCAAATTTTTGCTCAAAAATATAGATTTTTTTTAAATATTAATCTAGTGAAAAGTCAAACAAGCCTGTCCAATCACATGTGTAGCCATCCTCAGCTGCACTATATTCAGCACTAGGTATGGTGTTGTTTTTGGTCTAACACTTAGTCGTTGGAAATAAATAAATATTAGCAGGAGGAAAGTAGTGCGGAGCAGCAGCGCTATAAGTCAAGTAAAAATTTATTACTCTGTTGAAAAACAAAGTAATAAAATCTGAAGTCTTTTCCAAAAAATTTCAAAGTAACCGAGCTTGGGGGTTGTAACTATGATCATCCACGTTGTATACATGAGAACCTTTACCTTTAGGCCAGGAAAATTTAGGTTTTGTTTTATTTTTCTTAGAGAAAGACATAGGTTGCCCGAGAAAACTTTAAAACCTGAACCCTTTATGAAGAAATCAACTTCCGCGCCGTTTCCTCTTATCCAATCTGTTTGCAGAAAGCGATTTTGAAATATTTTCAACAGAGTAGTTCTAGTGCGCCGAAGCGCGCTTTTAGTCAACTTAACACTAATCAAACCAGCTTGTGCTAGGACAAAAAAAGAGCAAGCTGGTTCAAACATTCAAATATTTTGAAAGGGCCGTCTATGAGTGGAGTTGAGATTTCTAACAGAAACCCACAGTGAAGTTTCGAAATAAAATTTGAGTTTTGAAGTGAATTGAAGTTTTGTAATAGAATTTAATTTTGTACTTTTGGTGTTCATAGCCTGAACTAGAAACAAAACTCTAAAATGCAATGCTTAAATCTATTACAGCCTTAA
The DNA here is from genome assembly GCA_021029175.1 of Bilobella aurantiaca. Classification (NCBI taxonomy): domain Eukaryota; kingdom Metazoa; phylum Arthropoda; class Collembola; order Poduromorpha; family Neanuridae; genus Bilobella; species Bilobella aurantiaca. The sequence goes on from VYYI01000789.1 coordinate 8,522, forward strand.
GCACTACTTGACCCCAAATGACCAGATGATATTTCATTTCTTTAATTTGCCATAGGTTCCCAATTTTCACAATTATCGGCCTCATTCCCATCCAAACACGACGCCTCTCTTTTGATCTGTTCTTGTACTTTAGTCTTGAATTCTGAATAATTCGTCTTGACAGGCCATGACAGGCAATAGCAGTTGTTTGAAATGACCAAACCCCAATCATAGCACAGGTGTCTCCAAATAATACAGCAAGGATTAGTAATGGTGGCATTTTTGATACCTTGCATAACATGTATGTCATCACAATAATGCCAAATAGCATGCAGCAATACACTTGAGTGCAAACTCTGCCAACACACTCAGAATAAATTCTACTTAAACACTGTGCCCTCAAAAAGTTTCTATAGTTTCTATCTGCTTGGATTGGTTTTGTTAGTGAGTCTTCCTCAAGTTCATGCAGAATTTGCCTATTCAGTAATCAACACACATAGTTTTAAAACTTTTTTCGGGAATTTGTAGAACTTTTAAAAGTTTTTACAAAAATTTGCTATTATTTGACTAATTTTTTAAAATTCCACTTACAAATTAACCAATTTCAAATGTGAAATCAGCATAGGAAATGAAAAATTATTTGTAATTCGTTACTAAGATTGATAGTAAATCACACTATCTGGTTGGATTGGTTTTGTTAGTGACTCTTCGTCAAGTTCATGCAGAATTTGCCTATTCAGTAATCAAGTAACTATGTTAATTATATAGAAAAATAATGTTAATATTTTACCTTAACGTCATTTTGAGATAAATGTAAATGTTGTAATGGTATGTAATAAATAGATGGGTATTAATTGCAAAATTAGTGATGGTGTTTGCCAAAGAAAACGACAAAATTAATACTGTCGCCAAGTGCAAACCCAGTTGGAGCAATGGTTGAATACTTAAACGAAAACTGGTAAGCCGTACCACGTATTTCAAATACTTAAGCAAGCCTGCAAAGATGCTTGGAAAATACCATGATAACAATACTAAAGTTGGAAAAAGTAGATGAATATAAACGCGAACCACAAATAATATATCGAAACAGAGTATTTTGTAGAATATACTGTGGTTTGTACAATAAGTTAATCGTAATTTAATGCTTTCGTTAACTATGTTAATACCACTTATACGATTTTTTGATCTGATGCAAAACCATTGTGCAAAATTTAACATGCTAATCATTGCTATGACTGCAAGAACTAGTAAAGCCTCAAAAGCAGTCTCAAATCTAAAGAAAAACAATTCTTTTGTGAAATGTAGAATAAGAAATGTTAGCACAAGGGCTACTGCAAAATGTAAAATTTGTTTCCATCTGGAATTTGATTTGTGTGAAAAACTTTCCTCTGATGTGCTACTCCATTTATACGCAAAATAGAAATTGTGAAATCCGCCTGATCCAAAAATTATTGAATTAAAATTTTGCACTAGTGTGTCACTCTTTAAACTGGAAAATAAGTGTGGGAATTGAAATAAGCCCATTGTATGCAATTATCACAGCAACACTAAAATTTTGAATGTAGCCTAAAATAATGCTACAAAACTCTCACTCAGTGGTCTAAAATAAATGCATAAAATATAAGACTAGAACCTATTGGAGAGGTTTATGAATATTACAAAATGGATCGATCATGGTTTCCGTCTTTATAATATAATTTTATAAATAGAAAATTCGGCGGCACAATTACAAAATTGCATTTCTACAAATGCCATTAAAAAATTTGGTTGCAAAGTCGCAAACGAACGTTGCAAAAACTATTTGTTTCGCCTTGGATTTCCAGCACAAAACATTGAAAATCTACTTACTTGGCAGAAGCTTATCTTTTTCTTACATGGGTAATCCGGCTGTAGGACGTTGCGATATTTTACCTTAATGACTCTAAATTCGTATTATTGTGAAAAATATATTGCAAAATTATTGCCGATTTTTCAGAATTTTGTAGAAAATTTGATTTTCAAATGCGCAATATGTCCACACTACAAAACAATAGAAATCACGCCCAAATTCCTATAAGGTTTTCCGTAAAAATAAAGCAGTCATATTTTTCAAGTAGGTTATTCCTGTTCCAATGGAGCAGTATTGGTCCCAACCACTTTTTTGTAGAAACATTTTTTATCAATAATCCTCAGGAATTTTGCAGCCTCAGGATCCGCTTGAATTCGGGAATTTTTGTCAACCTCAGCATTTACTATTTTTTTTATATATAAAATTCCAACTTTCCTATTTATTTATTTTGAAATTTGAAAAGGAATGTAAACATGAAAATAAAAAAATCTTGAGGAGAAATTTCAAGCTCAGGAATTGTGGAAAGAGCAGATCGTCCTCCAACTCATTCTCGTGCAGTGTTGCCAATTCCCATTATCACCAACAATGGCCTATTGTATGATTGCATTGCAAGCGCCGGCTTCAAAGTAATTTCTATCAATTGGAAGTTTTTTTAATAATGGAAACAATCAATTGTATTGTTAAGAATGCTTAACCGATTCCGCTGATTTGTCCTATCACATTCTATGAGGCGAAGGACTAGCTATGAGTAATTGTATACCCGTCTACTCTGATTCTGATTTCTGTAATTTTGTTTGTGCATATACCATTGACCAAGCCTGTAAAATAGAATTTGACCGGTTTTACTAATATAATAACATACTGATATTCAAACGAATGTATAATGCTAACATGTTGGTCTTGCGTTTGCCATATATATAAAAATATTTAATATAAACATGCGCTTTGATGGTCGTACACTTGTTGACCTGATGGTCCTTTGACAAGATGACCTAATTTGCACCATAACTTATATTAAATTAATATACTTTATTTACAAAAAAAACCTTGTCATATAATATGACAAGGTTCAAATACTCATAAAATACCTCAAACCTGACACTCTAAACAAAACATGTTTAGTTTAATGAAATCAGTATTTGCAAACAACTATTTGCCTTTAAATTGGAAAGGCTTTTCGCTAGTGCGTAAAATCTTTTTTTTTCTGCTGTACTTCTAATCACTTTAGAATTTAGGCCTAGCACGCTCAAAGGCCTTCTCACTTTAATATTTCATACAACAATGTTGTTAAAAAATTCAGGAAATCAATTTAGCATGCGCCACACGACTTCAATATTTTCAGTATATCCTATATTAAATCCCACTCCTTTGGCTAATAGGAACTGACCTAATAAATTATTTTAAAGTATATTTTGAAAATTTTGTTTGATCTTTCGGAGCAAGCTAAAACTGAGTGTGAAAATTATAATGCAGAAAAGAGCAGCAAACCCCTGTTTTTATTATTCACACTTAAACAAGAATAGTATGGATTTATTAATTCTTCAAGTCTAACACTTGACCAATTTATGATGTGCCCTGTGTTCCAAAACGGGACCGATGTCATTGGTAGTTCTTATTAATTATTGTAATAGAAAAAGTAATATCTGTTATTTAAAAATTGGCGGTAATATTTAAATTTGCCAATTAGATTTTACATACGGGAGATAGGATGTGTCTCACTTTTGAATTTCTCTTTCACATTATCTTGCCAATTATTAATTACCAGAAATATCCCATGTTGGTATTTTTTTTCAATTGAGAAAGTTAGGTGTTGAAATAAATTTTTTTTGCTTTCGATACTTAAACAAAGCGGAACTTGTTTCATTTCCTAAACTTTACTTTGCAATTGTTGTATGTCAATAGTAGCTTACAATCAAACGACAATATATCACGCATCAGTTTCCGAATAAATGTGCAGTTGCAAAATTGATTTCGTCCGTTGATTTAATCACAGAAAAACAGCGTTTTCTACATTAACAGCGTTTATTACAAGGCAAGGGCCTATCAAATACCTTTGTATTACTGTGTCCTTTGTACCCTGTCACGTTCACATTTTCAACTATTATTTAACATATTTAACTAACAATTATTTTTCTCTAACTGTATAACAACAAGTCAAACAAGCCCGTTCTGTAACAGGAGTACATATGTGGAAGGACACAGACAAACTTTGAGTTTCGAATTTGTTACATTTTAATTAAACTGCAGGTTATTCCCTCTGGAAACGCTTTGAATTTAAAAAGTTGTTTTGAAATTTGAATCACTTCATGTTCTATGAAGGTCTTACTTGGCATCTCAAGGAGATAAATAAGTCTTCTTTTTGTAGTAAACTTTTTACAATCAACATAACTAAACATGAGCATGCTCAGTATTCAGTACTCTAAAGCCTTGGAGAAATCCCATGATTTGTAAAATAAAGTTGAATATGGTTTTGGGCAAAGTGTAAATACCAGGAAAAGCGTTGTCAACGCCTATGGCTACGGGGGCTGTTATACTAAAGTTATCCATGCAAACAGGAAATCCGTTAACCTTTCCACAGCGTTGAAATGGCGCACAATCATTATCGCTAGAGCAAACGCAGTAATCCTGAAGGGCACAGTGGGTGACTCGCGGATCACGATCCTGTGCGTTTGAAATGCCGAGCATGCGCCGTCCAAACGCATTTAAGAACGTTCCTTGCGGGTCATATTTTTTCATAGCAGCGATGAAAATCGGACGGTTTGGATTTGACCGTGCTAATATCTCCTTCGTTGTGTAATACAAACCGCTCTTTCCCCAGTGGGTCCAACCTCCATAATTTGTTACCTACAAGAAAATTTGTGGGCGAATTACCAATACAAAGTGCATACGCATCAAAAGAGTAAATTATCAAATAGTAAAGCAAGAATGTCCAATGCCAACCGAACAAACATTACTTTTTTTTCAACATCTTGTTCTTTGTTCTCTTGTTATGCAGGGTCCCAAAATTCTTGGATTCTGCTAAGGGTCTCGGAATAGGACTTAAGGCTCATATTTCATGAAATGTCAAACAAAATATTATGAATTTTCAACTTGTCGATGAAAAACGTACGTAAAAAACTTTATGTGTGTAAAAGTGTGTACGTAAAACAAGTGTTCAGCATTGTGCGAAATCAATTGCATTCTACCAATCTGTGATTGATTCGTTCTTTAGCAGACATTTTTAGTTTTAAACTTACCATTTCCTGCAAAATTGCTTGATAAGTCCCAATAGAATCATGCGCAGTTTCATATGGGTTTTGTCTCCTTGCATTTACCCACTCAACGACAAACGTATTTCGTTGGCTTGAAATGGCCATATTAGGTGGAGACGCTTTGAGGAATCGCACAATAATTCCTGTTAGAGGAAATGCAGCAGGATGCTGTTTTAAAACGCTCTGTATCATTTGCATTACACCAGTAAATTTCAAAAGATCAAATGCCATTGCACTTTCCTCTGCATAAATAGAGTTGTCATCATCACCATCCCATGGACAAGCTGACGAGACGGTATGCTCACACATATTGGATAGCAATCGCCATGCAAAGCCCGTTGCAGGATTTACGCCTGTACCATTTTCTGTGTACAAGAATGGCTTCCCTGACCCTTTCGTATATAACGACAGCTCCGTAAGTGACGAAATTATATTGAGGGCCTCTGTACTTCGCATCATGTTCAAGTGGTCGCATGTTTTACTTATGAAACTGATATGGGATTTTGGCAGATTTGGAATAAAGTTTGATTCAGCCATGCCAGGAGTTTCCGTGGAAACGTATTTTCCCGTTCCTATGACAACGCTTCTGGTATGTGGAAACCACCATAGTTGGTACATGTCATGATTTCTAGCAGCTATAGGAATTGACCCATCGAAGAGAAGAGTGTCACTTTTGAGCTCGTTTTTAACGGTCATTTTAAATAAGGGTACTGTTTGAAGGGTCACTTCAATAATGATCCCTAGGAGGCCTAGATGGACCCTGAATATATCAAGTTGAGGGCCGGAAATTCGAAGAACAGTGCCGTGGCCGGTCATTACGGTTAACCTTACAACTTGGTCTGACAAGGCTGCTGCGTGTCGAAGTGATGAGCCATGAGCACCGGTCGCTACTGCTCCAACAATAGAAACTCCACCTACAATAATTAATTGTACATTAAACAAAAGCAGTGATTGCAAATCATTTGTAGAAATTATTAATATTCTAACCATACAAATATTTTAATATGTGAGACTTTGAAAAACTATTCTACTCTTACCATGCTTAGGAGGATTGTATAAGGAGCCAAAGTTATTCTATTTACGTTTTCAAACGGGATAAATGTGTGTACAACTTTTATACTTCTTACATACAACTACAAAATGAATTCGGAAGGTAGTAGTGGAAATTATTCTTATTATCTTAAAGTCAAAAGTTGACTAATTGTGAATTACAACTTTATAATTTTTATTATTTTCACGGTTTTAAGTGACCTTACGAAAAGTTAGGATGTGAATGAGTGATAAATTGTTGTATTCAAGGAACTCCAATGCATCACCAACTTTTATTCCCGCTCCGAACGTTGCCGTTGCGTCAGCGTTAATCCGCGCATGCACAATGTTCTCTAAAGAAATGGGAACTCCTTCAGTGCATATTATATCCGATATCGAGTGTCTTGACCCAATGGCTTTGACCGTTTGACCTCTGGCAATTGCATTTTGCACAATATTTATCAGCGACATGGTGTCTCTAGGATACAGTATTTTACTTGAAGCATTGCAGTATATTGATTTTTGATAAGATCTATAAACATGATCACTTTTCACTAAAGGAATGATAATCACGACTAAGCTAACTATTGTAAATGTATAGTTAACTTTAAGCTTAACTTGATAATTGATTGACATTTTTTAAACTAAAATTTTATACAGACTAGAGTGGTTAAAATAATTCCAAATGTCTTCATCTGCGCCACTAATTAAATACTATTACAAACAGAAGGTTTTGCGTCTTTTTCATTGATTCCATCTACCAAAAACAACAACCATGTGAACTTTCTGTAACTATTCGTTTATATTGAAACTCTAACATAAGCGTGAGAATGGGAAATTTTCTTAACAAAGTCGACGTAGCAAGAAAAACTTGTTTTGGAGATGCATCACTTGAGGTTTGGAAGGTAATTAGTTTTGAATTATTTATATATCAACTCATATAATGCAGTGGGAGTAAATAAAGTATGGATACAAGGTAATTGTAGAAATTCAAATTTGATTTCAAAAAAATATAATAGTAAATAAAATAAATTACATACCGTAAATTTATCAAAAAAATTTCATACTTTAATTATGAGCAGTGCCAAACCGTAACCGGAAATCCATTACACGAACCGAGTGTCTAATATAAGCCGTGGCTGTTGTTTCCAAATTTTGTTATAAGGTCGGGCATATATTTTAATATTTACGATAATTTTGATTTGAAATTTTTTGTATTGATACTTTAACTTATAATTTCAAATAAACCGATGTAGATCAAATGCAGCTGAAAAGAATGCTTTGGTAATTGAAAACAGAAGAAAATTCTTACAAGTAAGCAGGGTACATGAAATTGATCCAATAAGATCTCCCAGTAGTCTTGAGAGAATTCTGAAGACTACTTTTAATTATATCAATGAGACCCAATGTTAATGAGATACATAATTGTAATATTCTATTTGTATGTAACATGTACAACTCAAACACAACTAAACTTTAAAATGCAATACTTATCTCAATTACAGTCTTAAGCACTACTTGTCCCCAAATCACAAGATGATATTTCATTTCTTTAATTTGCCACAAGTTACCGATTTTCACTACTAACGGCTTCATTCCTATCCAAGAACGATACATGACTTTTGATTTGTTCATGTACTTCAGTCGAGAATCCTGAATTATTGTTCTCGATAGACTATGGCAGGCTATAACAGCTGTTTGAAATGACCAAAGTCCAATCAGAGCACATACATTTCCAAATAGTACTGCAAGTGATAATATTAGTGGAATTTCTACAACGTTGCATAACATGTAAGTCATGATTATAACACCAAAAAGCATACAGCAGTAGACTTGGGTGCAAAAAATGTCCACAGTCTGAGCACAAGCTTTACTTAAACAAAGTACAATCAAATAGGTCCGATAGGTTTTATCTGGTATAAATGATTCTGGAGACAAAACGTCAAGTTCAATATGCCTGTTTTGTAATCAACACAAGTTTTAATATACAATACATTTACAATACAATATTTACAATATTAACAACACTCTCAATGTTTATTGCACTTTACAAATACAAATCACTTTCAAATTCAATTAAGCATTAGCCGGATGCTTGAACCCAAGTTCTCATAGATGGGCAGCAGTATTTTGTTGGGTTCAAAAACTTAATCTACTTTTGGTTACCCCAACAAACCCGTCCTAGGATACTAGGATCCGAAAAATTCCTCCCACAAAGGCTATACTGTATTCTTTGCAAATATAATATAGTTAGTTTACCTCAAAGCTATTTTCAAATAATTGTATATGTTGTAGTGGTATGTAATGAATAAGTGGGCAATTAATACAAAGTTGGTAATGGCATTTGCCAAAGCAAAAGATAGAATAAGCAGTGTCGTCATATGCAGAGCTCCATGCAGAATATATTGTATAATGAAGTGGAAATTTTTAAGTTGTAGCAAGTAATCCAAATTTGTAAACAGCCTTGCAAGAGTTCTTGGGAAATACCAAGAAATAACAATTAAAGTTGGAAAAAGTAGATGAATGTAAACGCGAACAATAAATAGTACGTCGAAACAGAGAAGCTTGTATAATATGCTATGCTTTGTTCCAGAAATCGATGTTAAAATAATACTTTCGTTGACTATGTTAATAGTACTTATGCGATTTTCCCTTTTGATGCAAAACCATTGTGCAAAATTTACCATCAGCATCATTGCTAGGACTGCAAGGACAAGTAAAGCCTCAAAGGCTGTATCAAACCCAAAGTATAGCAATTCGATGCTGAGATGAAGAATAAGTAAGCTTACGACAACGGATACAATCAAATGTAAACATTGTTTCCATCTTGACTTAGATTTGTGCACAAATCTTTCAGCAGATATACTATCCCAATTGTAGGCAAAGTAGAAATTGTGAAATCCACCTGATCCAAAAATTATGGAGTTTAAGTATTGCACTAGCTTGTCAGCCTTATATATGCTTTTTGCTCGGGAAAATAAAATTTGGAATTTAATAACAATTAAATCCATTTTGCTGAATTTCACAAACCTTCATAATCCCCAAATTTTTCGATAACTGTTGCTATACACAACTATCGCGCAATTGGTCTAAGCTGCATGCATAATGTATAAGGTCAAAGTACATATGAGTGTTTCCTAAGTATACTCAAATGGGTTGCTCATAAGTAACATAGAAATGCTTCTAAATAAAAGCTCTTTCTTCATAATAGTAACTTCCATTAGCTTTGACATAGAACGCCTATAAGGCCTATGAGCAAAAATTAGTATTAGCCAAGGTACCAGCCCTTATGCCAAGCTACTTGAAGACTTTTATTTCTTAATTATTTTCTTGCATCAAACAGTATTAAGGGCCGTGAGGTCCAGTTGGCTAGGACATCAGTTCCTTTCCACTGGCTTCTTGGGATCGAATCTTGATCCTGCCCAATAAAAAAGTGCCATAGGACGAAAAGCGTCTATGATCTGGAAATACACGGAAGAGATAAAGAACTCTTGTGGGTGATGCTTTATCTCGACTGCGCATTATCTGGACAATCACATATGAAGATTTATAGCATTGGAGCGTAAGTCCAACCAAGGAGTTCCTTATGGAAGAATCCTAACTCTCTCCGTTAAGGCACCTGGAGTCAATAGGGATGATTTTTAATGAAGGTTATCCTGACTCCAAAAGGTGCGGAGACGATAGGGAGTCCTTTGGCAGTGTATTTCATGGAGTTACTGCAATTGGCCCGATTGAGGCCTGAGCGGTGGGGGTAGAAATACCCCCTCCATTAACATACATACATACATCAAACATTATTTACCAACACTGATTTTCAAATGTTGAAACACCCTTAATTTGCACCGCTTAACTTTACGCCAACGTCCACTGGAAAACGATCCGTTACATCTACAGCAACTAGCGATGATAAGAGAATGGCAAGAGCTATAATTCATTTTCAAAAATTTGCTTTCGAAATTTGAATTAAAAATTTAATTCGAATATTTAATATTTAAATTTTTTTTATTGTTTTATTTTTATTTTTTATAAATGTTTCACGCTGTTTTGTAAATAAGTTTTACTACATGGTACTTCTACTCACTTTGAGATGAGCGGGATACATAAACGTTTACTTGATAATGAGGGTTTGAGATCAGAATTTTTGACCAACAGAAATATAGCGCATACACGTTCCATGAAGGTCTTCTGTGCAAGGAATGGCTTATTTGGCTAGTAATAGCATGTCCATATGATATCTTGTCCTGGTTATAGCACATGTACAACCAAATTCTAAAACGCAATGCTTAAATCTATTACAGTCTTGAGCACCACTTGTCCCCAAATCACAAGATGATATTTCATTTCTTTAATTTGCCAAAAATTTCCAATTCTCACTTTTAGCGGCACCATTGCCATCCAAAAACGGTAGCGCTCCTGTGATTTGTTCATGTACTTTAGCCTTAAATTCCTAATGATTGTTCTCGATAGAGCATGGTAGCCAATAATAGTTGTTTGAAATGACCAAAGTCCAATCATTGCACATGCGTCTCCAAATAACACCATTAGTGTTAGAAATTTTGGCATGCCTGCTACCTTGCATAACATGTACGTCATCACAATAACGCCAAATAGGATACAGAAGTAGATTTGAGTGCAGATGATGCTCACACACTGAGAATAAGCTTTACTTAAACATTGCACATACACATAGCTTCTATACTTTTTAAATGTGATTAATTTAGTCGGTGACTCGTAACCGAATTCATGATCAATATTCCTGTTAAGTATAATCAAAATCAATAAATCAATAAAAAATAGTTGTTGACAAAACGCAATCAAAATTAAAATAACTTACTTTAACGCCATTTTTAGTTAAATATACACGTTGTAGTGGTATGTAATGAACAAATGTGTAATAATTGCAAAGTTAGTTATGGCATTTGCTAAAGAAAAAGACAAAATAAGCAGTGTCGTCAGATGTACAGCTGCTTGTAGCATAGGTTGCACACTTAAACGGAAACTTGCAATTTGTAGTATGTATCTCAAATATTTAAACAACCTATCAAGGATACTTGGAAAATACCATGATATTACTAGTAAAGTTGGAAAAAGTAGATGAATGTAAACGCGAACAACAAATGCTACTTCAAAACACAGTAGAGTGTAGAATATGCTATGCTTTGTCCGGTAAGTCAATCGTAGATTGATACTTTCGTTAATTATGTTAATAGAACTTATACGATTCTTCCATGTGATTAAATACAATTGCGCAGAGAGTATCATGATTATCATTGCGAGGACTGCAAGGACTAGTAACGCCTCAAAGGCAGTCTCAAATCCAAAGTAGAGCAACTCTATGCTGAGATGTAAAATAAGTAGGGTTAGCACAAGGACCACTTTCAAATGTATAAAATGTTTCCATTTTGACCTAGATTTGTGTGCAAAACTTTCCTCTGATGTACTATTCCAATTATATGCAAAGTAGAAATTCTGAAGTCCACCCGATCCATACAGTATGGAATTAAAGTATTGCGCCAAAGTGTCATTTTTGTATAGCTTCTCTAAACTTGAAGAGAAAACCACAAGCTTAAGTACCATTATTAGGTAATATTTATCCCACAACCTGTCAATTGTGTCTCAAAAGGATACATCTTTTCTGCATGTGGTTAAAATTGGATACATAATTTATGAAACTGAAGTATATTTGGTTGGTTTATAAATTTAATGGAAAATATTGATAATTACTTAACGATTACCTAGCAGTTGGAGCCAATACATAATAATGGCTTCCTAGATCCGCCTTTCAATTAGCATAGCTTCCGTCAACATTATTCAAACATTCATAATAATATGTAGAATCCTCGCTTTAAAACCATTGTGTTATTAATGAGAACCGCTTGCAAGTCTTCAGTTGAAGTAGGGATGTTCAAGTTTCGTTCCGTTTCATTTTTACCAAGAAACGGAAACAAAACCGACACTGAAAATCCTGAATGGGAAACGGAACCGTTTAAAAATTGGGGAACCGGGAACAAAACGGAACTGAAATGGAAACGGAAAAAACTGTCACCGTGCTGATTCTGTATAGTGGTAGAAATCCTTCAAAATATTAAGCCTTACTAACTTATCGCTGTAAAAAATATACTGAAATTGCTATCTTCACAAGTAAATGCATAAAAATATCTTTCAAAACTTAACTAATTTAAAGTTTAACTAATATTTCGCATTTATATTTTGTTCCTTTTTACGAGTAAATACTCATTTGCTTGACAAAATAGTGGTATCATAAATCTTCAAATCAAAAACATTACATAAAAGTTCCGGTTCCGTTTCTCCCAAAAAACGGTTCCAAAGGAACATGAAATCGGCAACGAAACTGAAACGGAACTTCCTTGTACAGGAAAAAATTATACTTGGAAGTTTGGGGCACGGCAAACACTCCTAACTGGAATAATTCAGTTGACAGCAAAATTTCCCTTTTTATCGCTGAATTAAAAACTTTTTTGAATGATACTAACTAGCTCAACCCGACCCAGAATACTTTGTTTTGTATTTGTTTTAATGCATTTCATGAGACAATTGTAATGTTATTTATTACTCAAATTGTAATTGACAAAAATTAAAATTAGATGCTAGGAAGCTTATTGTTCACGTAATTTAGAATTTCGACTTGAGAATTTCATTTGGGCCACTATTTTGCTCAAGACATTCGGCAAATTGTAGAGGTCAGGAAAATTGTTGTCAATGGCTCTAGCTACAGAACCAATTCTTTTGAATTTGTCCATGCAAACGGGAAATCCATTAATTTTATCACAGCGTTGAAATGCTGCACAATCATTATCGCTAGCGCAAACGCAGTAGTCTTGGAGTGCACAGTGTGTGACCCTCGGGTCGCGATCCTGCAAATTTGAAATACCAAGCATGCGCCGTCCAAACGCATTTAAAAACGTCCCTTGTGGGTCATATTTTTTCATCGCAGCAACGAATAGCCGACGATTCGGATTTGACGCAGCTAAGATATTTCCCGACAGGTAGTGTAATCCGATTTTACCCCAATGTGGCCGACCACCGTAATTGGTTACCTGTAAAAAAAATAGTATGCGTTATAGCCTAACAATAATTTTTTCTTATGTACATAATACATAATGAGAGTTGCAACATCACATTTACTGAATTGAGCATTTGAATAAATTGTACTATACCATTTCCTGCAAAATTGCTTGATACGTTCCAATTGAATCCCGCGAAGTTTCAAACGGATTTTTTGTCGTAACTCCAGGCCATTCAACAACAAAGGAATTTCGACCACTTGAAATTGCCATCCCAGGAGGTGACGCTTTTATGAAACGTATATAAATGCCGCTTAGGACAAAAGTTGCATGATGTTGCTTTAGCACCTTTTGTATCATTTTCATGACCCCAGTGAACTCGGAAAGGTCAAAAGCCATTGAACTCTCTTCTACGTAGACTGCGTCTCTCTCGTCACCGTCCCATGCACAGAGAAAGGTTGCGTTGAAGTTACATATACTTGATTGTAGCCGCCATGCGTATCCCGTGGCAGGGTTGACCACAGTGCCACCATTTTCACTATATATTGGCATTTTCCCGGTTACATCTGTATGCAGTGATAACTCTGTCACAGATGCGAGGAGGTGCAGAGTCGTCTTCATGTGCATTCTTTGCAATAGTTCAAATACATTACCATATAGACGAAGAAGAGACTTCGAAACGCTTGGTATTTGGTGCGATACGGCTCTGCCACGAGTTTCTGCTGGTACATAGTCACCCGTTCCTATGACAACTTTCTTTGTGTGCGGAAACCACCACAGTTGGTACATGTCATAGTTGGTAGCAGATATAGGAACGGAACCATCAAAAAGTATGTTGTCACCTTTGACCTCGTTTTTTATGGTCATTTTAAATAGAGGCACTGTTTTTAGGGTAACGTCAATAATGATCCCCAGGAGGCCTAGATGGCACCTGAAGATGTCTAACTCAGGGCCAGATATTTTGAGTATAGTGCCATTTCCAGTGATCACTGTCAGCCCTACCATTTGGTCGGACACCGAAGCTGTGTGTAGAAGCGAGGAACCGTGCGCCGCAGTTCCTATTGCTCCGCCTATAGAAATTCCACCTAGTTTTGATACGCAAATAAATTAATAAGTAGTAATTGTTAGTGTACGCGTTATTGCATGATATATACATGTATGTAGATGTAACTGTTATTCTACTTGTCCACCGCAACACATGCAGGTTGAGCAGCATAACCGTTACGATTTCTAACTATGACGTTTTTTTTCCACAACTAGCTACGCCATCTAACATTACATAATACTGCATGCTCAACTTGGTGTTATTCTGTTAATGTATACAAGATTGAATCCAATTACGCGCTCAAAGTACATGGTAAGTATGGTAACAATCAGCAATGAACATAGATTTTGTAGGTAAACTTTTACATTAGTGGCCATCTTATGAAACCAGACTAATCATATCTGGGTATGCAAGAAAATATTTTTTAATAAGTTGAATACTCAAGGGTAAAAAGGTGTTCTTATGAAAAAAAAAAGTTTTAAAAAATAGACTAAACTGTGTTTTTCAAAAATGAACCTCACAGTTATTTTCCAAAGACAAGTTATGTTTCCCTTCAAAAGTAACATTGAAATTTAAATTGTTCATTATATTATAAATATCTATCATATTTCAGTTTGGAAAATACCAATGGAAATTAATTTTAGACTGAAAAAAACTGAACTCAAACTGAACTCAAACTGAACTTAAATTTACTAGATTAATACTGCTATACTATAAGATTAATTGGTAGCTCACCATATGCAGGAATGTGAATGAGAGATAAATTATTAGATTCAAGGAACCCCATTGCCGCATGAAGTTCAATTCCCGCTCCAAACGTGGCTGTTGCGTCATTGTTAATTCGCGCATACGCAATATTTTTCTTAGATATGGGAATTCCCTCTGTACAAATGATATCGGTTGTCGAGTGACGTGATCCGAGTGCTTTGACCTTTTGACCTTTGCTGATTGCACCTTGTACAATAGCTATTAGAGACGGGACATCCTTAGGAAACAGTATCTCACTTGCAGCATTGCAATATATCAAAGTTTGGTACGATCTGTACACATGCGCATTTCCTGTTATTGAAAAACCAAGCAATGCAAGTTGTACAAATAGGTGTACGTGTATAACTTTGAAATATAAGGAAATTTTTAGCATTATCTAGGTGACTTAATTTAAAATTTTGATACAAATGGTAGAACAAAATGTTTGTTTCAAACAAAATTGTAGTGTTCCAACAAAAATTTGAAAACTTTAACTGTAACAAATTACTCACTAAGCATAAAAAATGGCAAAGTAGCTTATTCATGACAATTTAATTAGTTGTCGTTAGAACAGGGCAGTAATTAATTAAGGAACCTTGCTTACCTTTTTTTTTTTTGTTTCATCAAAAACACAAAAAAATACACCTCAACTTCTGGAACGGCAAAGATTCTGAGTGTGATTAAAACAAGCGAAAAAAACCTGTTTAAATTCACTTCGCTAATCAGTAATATAGTTATTAAGTTTTCATTAAATTCATTCAATTTCATTCAAATTAGTGACCTTTAAGCATAATTAGTTTTTTTCATAATTCATATATCAGCTAAGACTTAAATTTTTTGAACTTGTAACCAACTTCTGCTCACTTTGGTGCTACATGGCAAGGAAGAGTGTGCAGTGTGCAACAAATAAATAAAAATAACATTTTGGTAGTTCAGAAAAGTGAGAATTCCCACTATATAATTCTTGTTTTTCTCCTTTTGAGAAATGATTCCAAACTAATTTATTTTCCCGAGAAATTAGTTGTATACGGCTAAAAAATAATTAGAAGTATTTTGGGATATGAAAAAAAAATACATGAGAAACTTCCATGCTCCATAGCTGGAACTTTTGTTCTAAACTTTTAACTCATGTGGTGAAGAACTTTATAGCGTAAACAGCAAAGCTATGCAAACACATTGATAATTATTCTACATGGATATGCGCAAGATTTTAGAATTTTAGAATATATTGAAAGCAAGTTAGAAAAATAATAGTGAGAGGCAGTTGATTTACATTTTGATTTCTAAATTTTGACGAGTTCTATGTGAAAATGCAAAACGCAGCACTACATGCCTATAAAAATTTGGTACTCTTTGCTTACAATAATTCGACAGATTTCTTAAATAATTGGAAATTTTGAATATGTAATTACTGAAAGCTATAGATTTTACAAGAAGGCACATTGCATGTCACACTGCTGATTACTCCTTGTGCAACAATAGTAAAGTCAATGTGTAACAAACGCTTCAAAAGTTCCTCTGATTTGTTTTGGAAAGTTTCAATTTTCCATTTGTGGGAAATTTCTAGATTTATAATTTTGTTGCTTTGCAAAAATTTTCCCAATTTATTTTTTATGAGGAATTAGTGGTCGAGTTATTATGTGTAATTATATGATGAGTAAACTGAATGCAAACATGGGTACATCATTTTGTAATATTTTAATGCGCATCTACAGCAGCTGGACAATTTATAAGTGTTAAACTGCCTTGAGGTTTTAATTTTTAAATAATTAGTTTTAATTCAAGAGCATAAACGTACGTACATTGACTAACCAAAAATGTGGGGCGTAAACCCGATGTTGACCAAGTAACATTTTTGCATCACATACTTTGAGACAAATTATTTGCAAGAACCTTCTTCAACCTTCATTTTGCTTGACAAGAAACATTGGCCTCTACTTTTGGATTCCATATATTCTGCGCGAGATCAATACAGGTAGCAACAAAACCTGTTTAAATTTGTTCAGCTACCCAATAATAGTGAGGTTTCGCTACAAGCTTTTTTCGAATTTTGCTTCGAGTTTGGCTTCGCGACGTCACTCATGACGTCATTGTTTTGAAAGTGAAGCAAAAACGTGAAGCTAAACCGGAGATTCTAGCTTGTAGAACGGTTCTACAAGCTGAAATTTTTGCTTCACTCTCACCCAATCAAAAGCCGACTTTAGAGTCACATGACCAAATTCATGTTTTCCCGGGCTTACGAAAGTTTTTGTTTTGTTTCTT
>VYYI01000790.1:0-25686 GCA_021029175.1 Bilobella aurantiaca
AGTTTTCTGTTTTCAATGTCACTGTAAGTCTACGTTAAATTACACTAAAATGTATTTTTGAAAGTACTCAATGCAAAAGCAATGTCATGTTGTCTAAGGTTGTCACCTTTTGATGACCGTTGGGCATCATAACAATATTTGAAAAAAAAAATCGAAAAATGACATTCATCATGACACTTGAATTTTTATGTTGGGTTTATGCCTCAATTGAGGTCAATTCGAAAGTTCAGTGAACCATAAGTTGATCACATTTCAGTTTACACCGAAAAATAAAATTGTAAAACGTTCACGGAAGACACATAGCCATTCTAAATTATTGAACCTCATTTTGAGGATAATACGTTTCAGCGAAGTGGGATAACGCCCCTTTTTATTACCTCATCTTCATGGGTACTTAGGCCAAAAATTGCCTAAAAGTGGTCTCAAGAGAAATTGAAAACGATATTTCCTGGATCATAGGACTCGACTTAAGTCTTTCAATTTGTAGAAATTGCAATTTTCTATTTGTTTTTATAGGTGAAGGAGAGCTCGTGGATTTTAATCAACGTTCTGTCCACGCCCTTAAGTCAGTATACCAACGGTCACGCCGTGGATCCTCAGCATGAGACCGTGGGGGACTTAATCCAGCTCCTCGTAAAGGAAAGCGGAGCTGACGGAGGCCTTCTTCTGGGCTCTTTCAATTCCCAAAATTTAGAAAAAGGTCAATTTCTTTTAAGTTTACAAAGTCAAAGCTTACTGTTTCCCTGGAACGCAATTTGAACGGTTTTATTTCCACTTTTCCAGGACTGGGAAATCTCGGAGATTTACAGAACATTTCGCCACCGCTTGATGACTCTAGTCCTAATGTCCCCGTTGGAAGTCTTTGGATCACAAATGCTATGAAAGACGTCTTTAGCGGTAACATTATTTTTTCTAAGAAACGTTTATTTGCACGGTATACGGTTTTTTGAACGGATTTCTTAATTCCAGGAGAAAGTGGGCGAATTATGGACGGACTATCCCACCTCGCAATTCCCAACGGTTGGTCATGGGGCGGTCGAGTCACGGTGTCCCACCCTTTCTGGTGTTCATTCTACCCAAATACAAACAGCGACAAAAACTTAATTTAAAATTTAAACGGTGTCCACCGCCGTTGTCGTCATTTGTGCCTTAAGGTCACCAGCTACCTAAGATCATGCCCCCGATTTTTAGATCAAACTTCCCTATTTCAAAGGGCATTATTAGCATAATTTTTACTCTTAGAATTTAAGGCGTAGGTTGTACTCGTAACTATGTTTTAAACCAGAAAATGAAAATAAATCACGGCGTCTAATTTTAAGTGAGAGTGGGCGTTTTCCTATTAATGAATCAAGGGGTCATTCGGTCAGTGCAAATGCTGTTTTAATTGCTCCTAATTTGAGAATTGCATGAATGGGAGCCTGGAAAATCGCTTTAGATTTTTCCAGCGTTTTCAACATGGAAGTTTCCAATGTCAGCCGCTCGTCGACTGCAAGTTCCTGACAACTTTCTTGCCCTTATTTTAGGCAAGTGGTCAAGTTTAAACGGAATCATTCATAAACTGAGTGGAAGCGTGTAAAGGACCGTTTTGCCTTTGTCTTGGGCTTTTGTTCTAAAAAAATAAATATTAAATAAAAACATACATGCAAAGCTCAAGTCAATTTTCTCGTTCTTAATCGATTAGTTTCTGGACAGGGGTTGCTAGGTTTCAAAAATAAAAAACAAGGCAAAGCACGGCGAATGGCCTCTCTACTTTCACCGTTGACTTTCTCCCAGACAGTCATATTTTGTGTCACGAAGAGAAAGCATCCAAGGGATGCTTGACGTTTGTACAATTTGAAATCATACAATTTTTCAGTGATTGTTGCTTAGCCTCTATGGATGCTACAAGCCTAATAAAATGACGAGCCGCTACAAAATTTTGGGTGGTTTGGGAGACGGAACCTACGGATCTGTCTCCCTTGCTCAACGGGTCGACACTGGGGAGAAAGTAGCCATCAAAAAGTAAGTTCATTATATTTTCTTAAAACAAGCGATTTTTTTTTAAAGATGTTTAAAATATTTAAAATTGAAAATACCCGGTACGAAACTGGCAATTATAATGAAAAGTGTGACTGAAATGCCTTGGATTGAATGTTTGGGGTATGGAACAGCTACGCTGAAAAATGGAACGCTTACGTTTCCACGATCGACATTTATTTTAGAGATCAAACAAATTATGTTCTATCAAACTTTCTCCACCCTTCTTCACAATTTGATCAATTTGACGATTATTCGATCTTTACGACCGCAACGCCCTCATCTTATTTTGGAATTCTGAAAAGGTCAAGCCATCAATTTGTTGATTTAAAGTTGTATAGTTCAGCAGGTGAGAGGGTTCATCATCAAAACGTTTCGGGGAGCGGTAGAAGTTTTATAGCCAAGTTGGGCACGAAACAAGACAGTCGAATGACGGGCATAAAACGCTTCGAGTTCCTCGATAGAATCGGGGATGGTACTTACGGGTCAGTGTACCGATCCAGGGATACGCGAAATGGTGACTTGGTCGCCATTAAAAAGTAAGTCTTCGCACCACCCAAAATCATATTCCGGAGACGCTTTCTCTTGGCATGGATTCAAAAGCATGTGAACAGCGATTTATGCTACAAAAGAAAGTCACCTGGATTTCCTTCCGCCTGCCTTCAGCAATCAGTGTTTAGCATGTACTTCCATTGACTTTTCTCCTTTGAAGACTTATCAAAACATGAAAATTTTGAATGCAATCGATTGATTGAAAATTGCTATTACTTATGTACTTGAAACAACAGCACCGGAAAAGCAAACATATTCCAAAGATTATCATCAAAATCGCCTTCAATTTGTTTCTATTATTGGAAAATTCCGTTCCGCCTGGATCACTTTGCATGGATGTTTTCATTTTTCTTTTATTGATGCTATAATTTTAAATGCTATGTTATGTACAATTTTTTATTAAAATATTTTTTTTTACATACAATAGTATTTAGTTAACAGAGATATTCAAGAGACTAATTTTTTTAAGTTCGGTAAACTATTCTAATGAATTGTTTTTTTTTGCAATTTTAGAATGAAGAAAAAATTCAGTTCCTGGGATGAAGCGATCAATTTAAGAGAAGTTAAGGTTAGTAAATGCATTTCTTTCTCTTTTCGATTTTCCGAGCACTTTTTTTTATTTTGTAAAATTTCAAAATTTTCAAAGCTAGAATTTTTTTAAAGCCTACTCCACCCTCATACCAAACATGAAAATTTCAAAAAATCAATACGTAACGAGTCCTTGAATTTTCAGTCCCTCAAAAAACTGAGTCACTCAAACGTCGTAAAACTCAAAGAAGTAATTCGAGAAAATGATACGCTCTACTTCGTCTTTGAGTACATGCAAGAAAATCTATATCAACTCATGAAAAATAGATACGAGAGCGGGTGAGTCATAAACGCTGTTTAAGACAGCGTTCTTCCTGAACGCTGAAAATTCAGGTGAAAATTAGCGCTGATTGGTCCTACTTTCTCAGGTCCAAAGTGTTTCCTGAAGATATGATCCAGAATATGATGTGGCAAGTCCTCCAGGGCCTTGCCTTCATCCACAAGCACGGCTTCTTTCACCGCGACATGAAGCCCGAGAATCTCCTTTGTATGGGACCAGACCTCATAAAAATCGCTGATTTCGGCTTGGCCAGGGAAATTCGTTCCAGGCCCCCGTTCACTGACTACGTCAGCACAAGATGGTAAGGACGGACGTACGCATCCCTCTCACTTGTCATCCATTGTTTTAGGCTTAAATACTGTCGTTTCGATATTCACTCATAATTTATGCAAGAGAAAGTAGAGTAGGAGAAAGTAGTAAGGGTGAAAGGAGCAGATATTACACGAAATGCCACTTCAGTAGGCACGTTTTGAAGCCTTTTCACTGAGAGACCTGACAAAACAGTATTATTTATAGATCGTTTCGATTCCCAGAAAAAAGTCACTGTTTTAATTTGAGCACCATTGATTAATTAAATGGGGTTTCCAGGTATCGTGCCCCTGAAATTATTCTTCGAGCCCCATTCTACAGCACGCCCATTGACCTCTGGGCCGTGGGCTGCATAATGGCCGAGCTTTTCACTTTTCGACCACTTTTTCCCGGCTCAAGCGAAATTGACGAATTATTCAGGATTTGCTCAATTCTGGGTACTCCAACAAAGGTACGCGGCTTAGAAAAGCCACACGGTTTTTGAACGGTTTTTCAAATTACTAGAATTCAGTTTCCTTGAAAACAATTTTTAGACTGAATGGCCCGAAGGGCATCAATTGGCGAGACAAATGAACTGCAAGCTTCCGCAGTTCGACAAAACGCCGCTGCATAGGCTGATTCCCAATGCGAGCAAAAATGCCATCTACCTCATCGAGGACATGCTACGCTGGAACCCGACTGACAGGCCCACGGCCAGCCATTCGCTTCGGTAAACAAGTCTAATTGGGCCACATAAATTATTCTCCTAGGCCACCATTATTATTCACACAGCTCAAACACTTTATAGCTTTTTTTGCGTGTAAGGCAGGCCTTCCAGAAACTTAAGGCCCTGACATGCCATTTCTTATTCTCAATAGATATCCATTTTTTGACTCGATAAATAATCGTGAGCGAACGACCAATGTGACAAGGGATGGCGGCATGACCTCACAGATTATTGACAAGTCCATTCAACAGCCATTGGGAAATAGTCACCTCAAGTCAAATCTACTGGCTCAAACGCTCGTCCTCGCCCAGCAGCCGCACATTTCCGTTCACCTCCCGCTCCAGGCTGTGAAAACGGAAGTTTACGAAGCGATTCCGAGGAAGCTGAGCTTCAGCCTCAGTCAAAAAGCGTCGCTTAATCGTCAGTCATCAAAGCAATGGGAACGAGGTGACTACTATCCAGAAGAATCGCGAGGTCATCGGAACGATGAGGATTTGGACAGGTGAGAGAAGGGGTGAAGCTTTTTTGAAAACAGGACTTTCTCCTGGAGAAAGTTCTTAGCTGAAAACTAAAAAAAAAACGCTGCTGACCTTGGGTTTCTCGTAATATTCGTTTCGCTTCCTGTTCAATTTTTCCTTGTCTTGTCCAGGAACCACAATGAAATTGGGGGATATGGAAATAATGGTTTCTCAGTTTACAAGAAACCAAACAGTCGATCATCAAGTACGACGATTCTGGCACGCTACATTTCCGGCCAGAGTCGAAGAGGCAGTTTATTTCAGTCCAATGAGCCGCCGCCAGGTGAGTTGCATGTTTCGGAGTGTCCATCAATCACGCGTTGTTAATCACGGTGCAGGAACATTGAAAGCAGTTTTGTGGATATTGGTCGAGTAATTAGTCAAAGGGTTTGCAGGACTGCAAATCGTGAGCAGCTTGACTGGCCCCATTCACTATGACCCAGTCCAGGCTGAAAATGGGGGGACTCAGTCGGGCACTTACGGAAGGACCACTTACGAAGGCCGCAAGAACTCCTTTCAAGTGGACACGCTCAAGAAAGGGTCGAAGAAGAGCAGCGGTGTTCTGGGCCGAATTGACTGGGCAGCCAAATACCTCAACTACGGCCACTCCTGAACCAGTGACAATTTTTCGAAAACGACGACTTACTGTTGTCCGGAAGGCAAAAGGGAGAGTATTAATCTGAAACTCGGAATTAATTCGGAAACTAACAAGAAAAGTGTATTACTTTAATGAGATGAAGTATTCCCAATGCACGGCATCTCCTTCACTGTTCTCGCTAATAAACTTATTTTAGATGAAATAAATTACAGTGAATTCGGAAAAGATCTTTATTACATTTTATTCGGACGTTTTGCATCGTTAATCTTACGTTTCCGCTGCAGTTTTGTGACATGTTTTGTCGTTTTTACACTGAAAAAAAAAGAGTCCTTTGTTTGCTATATGCCTGTTTTTTGTTTATCTTTGAGAGATGAGGTGAAAGTAGGAAGAGAAAGCGTCGATGACTTTCTCACACAAAAATAGCCATCCGTAAATAGCATTTCACAAACTAATCAATCCAAAAAAAATTGTAACTAAATCCTTAATTAAACTTTATAACAATATAAATAAAGGGGTTTTGATACAGATGCTTCGCCATCTCTGTTTCAATTGCACTATAGGTCAATAGCTGCTGATGAGGGCTATTACTGCGCAGCGCAACACAACAAAGACGAAGAGGTCATCAACCCCTTTCACTATTCTTTTTCCGGCTTGTCAAAAAAAATCACAGCTAATTGAAAAACAATTAAATTCAAATCATTAACTAAGAATTGTGATTGTCTTTGACGCATATCGGATATACAAAACAACTCGATTTCTTTTTGTTCTCCACATCGCTTGCTTGCAGTGCAACCATACACTAGAACGGTCGGAGGTCAAGGTCGGCTCCACTCCACGACGCTGATTTCGGACATGGAAATCCAAATGGACGATATACCGATTATGGGCGAGGTCGTGATTTCAAATGAACTTGGACATCGCCAGCGTCGTAGGCGGATTCGCTCGTCGATGAAACGGATTTCTACGACGGAACAGCCCGACAAGCCTTGCGGCAACGTACCCTTCATGATCTTCGACGGTAAGGATATCCAGATCACAACGATGGACGGACGAAAGTACTTTGCTCGTAAGAAGCTCAAGAGGGACTTTACAATCTACCACGTGACACTCTACGGAAACGAATATGACACCGAGATTCAAAAACCGGTCAAGTTCGGCGCGGTGTCAGGAAAGGTCACTGGGGTCAAGTCAAAGGATAAGTCCAAGTCCAAATCCAAACCTCTACTCGTGACCCTTGACTCGGAGTCCGAAACCGATGTTGAAATTTTGGACGTTGTAACGCGCAACGGCTTCATGCGTACTTCCAGTACAAACGCTTTGCCTCCGAACGAAAATGATGTTGACGAAGTTGAACAAAAAGGGAAAAAGGGAAAGGTAGAAGGAAAGCCAGCGTCAGCCAAACTCCTTCACAACAGTAACGTCTTTATTTAATTAACGTTTCAATAATCAATACATTAATTTTAAAACCAACTTAACTAAATCAATAAATAATGCTGTTTCTAGCCTTTGCTGACAAGCATACTCGAAAAGCTCAAGTTTTCTGTATGGACAACTTGTCTTACGCTGAAGAACCAGGTAAATCTAAAGCATAATCTTAGCTTTACAAAACTTAACGTACAATTTTTTGAGAAAACGTTATTTGCTAAACTTTTACTTTAACTTTTACTGAAATACTTTCCACGACATATTTTGCGGTAAAAATCAAACCGGAAGTGAAAGTCAGACCAAAAAAAATACAATTGACAATTTCCATTCTCTACACTGTCTTGACCAATAGTTTGGGTGATATTAATCTACAGGTAGATTTCTCGGCATCGCTGAAAATCGCTTAAAATGATTTGCTTAGTTTTGGTCTTATAAACTGATCGGTTTTGCTTAAATTTTCCAGAAATGAATTGGTTCATTTCTCACTTGGATCACAACGTAATGGATCTTGGGAAGCAAATTGTCATGTGGGGAGCCGCCATACGCTTCAAGGTTCCACGGTCTGACCTACCCATTACTCAACTGTTCGACGTCCATATCATCAAACCTGACGAACTCATCGATGTCTGCTGCCTCCTTCGCCGTGCCTTCTTTACATTCCTCCGCCGTGCTGGAATCACGTACAACTTTATGTACCCTCAAGTTGTGTCAAGTGTCATGGCGGAAGTACTGATTCAACTCTGGCTCTGCCTTACGCTTCCAGAACGAGAGCTGTTCTACTACAGAAATCCAACAGCGGGCTTTGACGCTGAAATATTCAACATCCTCATCCGATTTCCTCCAGGACTACTTGAGAAGTATGTGGACCCTTGACCTCTAAAACCATACAAACGCTTATTCTACGTTTGATTTTCAGGAAGATTTTGGGCATGGTCTACCCTGGTGGAGAACGAGCCTCGAATCCACCAACGTATAACCAAATATTTCACAGCTTTCTCCAAGTCAAGGTGGAGGCGGAGCAAAGGAGACAAGCTGACGATTTGGCAGCCCTCACTGAATCAACGTCCGCCTATGCTAACGGTCACGCACATTCCATTTCTGCCAGGGCTTCATTTGAATTTGAAGAACATGAAGTCAAAGATTCGGAATTATTTAGTTCACATCCAGTAATGAAAATCTCGGTCTAGCCAATTCAGAAACGCAACAATATATTTTCTATTGAAAAATCGTGCTTCACAAATTTAGATTACGAGAAACATAAAACGTATTTTATTTAATATAAAAATTACAAATAAATTAAGAATTATAGTATCTAGAATGCAAAGCGAGTTCGGATGTCTTCTAATTTCTTTGACACTTCGCTTGGATTTCTATCGAGATCTTCGCTAATACTACGCTGCTTATTTGGATCCATAGAATTGAACTGCTCACAAAGGTCACCGTCGATTACATTCTGAATAAAAAAAAACATTGGACAATTAATTTATGTTATTATTCAAAAAGCGCTATCAATCAAATTCCAGTAGTACACTTACCCTGACTGGGAAGTAATAAGAGCGAAATGAAAGGTGATCACGGCCACAGAGAGGAGAATTTTCACTTCGCATGTGCATCTCCAAATGGAGAAAGAAGTCATGGTCCTCATTAGACGTAAACGGGACTAAAATGCCGACCGATCCAGAAATAGTTGTGTAAACCAGAGACTCATTGCCTCCTGGAATCAATGTAGCTTTCTACAAAAAAAAACGTTTAAAAATCAGAACCATTTCGATTTCAGAGTTCACCAATTTAAGTTTAGTTTAGTTTATTTTTACCTGAAGTGATAGTACAGTTTCTCCCACATGAAAATTGCAGAGGACATCTAATTTATTGGACGCTCCACTTAAAACTCCGCGATCCCAGAGCGCTTTGTTACCCGACGGATCTTCATCAATGTCATCTGAAGTATTTGATGGTAAGCGAACAACTCCGATATTTCCAAACTTATCTGCCACAGCTACCGTGTCTGTGTCCAAGACACACGACGTCGTCACCCAACGAGGGTTTGTCTCATCAGCAAATAAAATCAATTGGTTGTCTTGTCTTTTGTAGCGGACGTAGTGTACACTCTCCTGAACGTCAGAGACGTATATTCTGTTCCCATGCGCCGTAATATGGACGATCATGTTTGGGAAATGCTGCAAGAAAAAACGTGGAAGTCAGGTTTCGAGTCGGAAATTCATGATTATCTATCTATACATATTTATTTTTTAAGATCAGTACTGCAGAACACAGTAGTCTTCATAATAGAAAAATTAATTTCTATTTAGAGTGTTATAGGTTTCATCATCTGAATACAAAATTGATGTCTAAAATAATATTATCTTACCTTGTTTTCACTTTTCTTGAGTAGTTTCTTTTTTCCAAAGTCGTACAAACGAAGGGTTTTTCCAAGACCCACAAGTAGTTTACCCTTGAACGGGCACATGGTGTATGGAACTTCATCTACAACAGTTCTATGGAGGAATTCCATCATGTTACAGTCTTGATTTAGTCTAGAAGAGACACAAAGCATTTAAAAAGTTAAAACCTTAGGAAATCAGACAACGGAGAAAATCAATAGATTCATCTCCGCATTTTTGGGATATTACACCTACCGAAATGTGTAAATGTAACATTGTCCCAGAGATCTTGGTGAGAGAAGTAAATCCTTTGCAACTCCAATTAACACAAATTGCTGGAACTCTCCTTGGGAGGCAAATTTACAGTAGGCGAGACTGTAATGAAAAAATAAAACAGGAAATTAGACTCGGACAATTAAGTTAATTTCCTCAAAACCGGGTCGGATCGATGAAACTAGCTCTGTCTTTCACTGTGCGGCATGACAATCCCTCTGCCCTTGCCTGTACCTCGCTTCCGTTTTGATCTCATTGCATGTTAGTACCATATTAATGCATTTGAATTAGAAAGGAACGCAATAGCGTTTCTAGAATGTTAGTAAATTACATGAGCACGACCAATTTGTCGGAAGTAGCCCGAGAAATAGTGTCACACAAGCCTAGTTACCTACTAATAAATTTCAAACACCTTTCACTTCACCAGTTGAAGGAGGAAAGTCAGAAGAAAGCAACGCCACGCTATGAATTATTTTCAAAACATACTTTATTTCAATTTAAGGTGCAGATGAAAGACAAAACAATTCAGTAACTACCTAGCTGTTGGTCACCGTTTACTAGCGGAATAATGGGGTTTTGTCGCGAATTGTTCACAATTTATTCGACTACACGAGTAGTACAAATCAAAAGTAAATTCTTAGCAATCACGTACTTCACGCTCGTTACATATGGTCTGGTTCGGGATTTTAAAAAGGTAATTCAAATATACAAATCAGTCCAATCAAAAATACATCGTTAGTTAAAAAAAATGCTCAACAGCTACCAGTTGGACCTTCGTAAAACCTACCAGAAAAGATGCCCTGTAATGTCAACATTTACTACAAAAGTGAAAGGCGTGTTGTCTACAGAAAATTTAACAGATGAAGAGTTGGCCGTTAAAAATCCCGAATATTATCGCCGAGTGTGGGATACGCAAGATCTCATTACTGCCACTGAGGCTGGATTCGTAGTGATGACCAACGTCGTCATTACTTCGAACCAATCACGAGGAACCTGTACATCGGTAGGCAAATACAAACCTTGTCTCAAAACCAGCATTTTAAAAATCTTAAAATTGCGTTAGAATTCAGTTAATTGTACAAGTGACGATGAATGTGAAACTGGAAAATCAGATAAAGCGACAGATGGGGTGCTAACTGGACTCTGTACTACTGCGCTAGGAAGATGCGAAGTTTCGGCGTGGTGTCCAACAGAAGAAGATATTCTCCCGTCGTAAGCCATTCAATTCATTAATTTGTTCAATATTTACTGTCGTTTATAATTTTTTAGAAACGGAACTTTCCCTCTAATGCACTCAACAAAAGACTTTACCGTACTCGTAAAAACTTCAGCTGAATTCCCCGATTGCGAACCGGAAATTGTACTTCAAAAAGAAAAACCAATCTACAAGCGCAGAAATTTCCTAAGCAACTTTACTCAAAATTATCTCAAGAGCTGTAGATATGACCCTTTCGAACATCCATTCTGTCCAATCTTTATTCTAGGAGATATAGTAAAATGGAGCGAAGAAAACTATACTGCGGTAGCGATCACGGATCTGCAACATAAATTACCTTTAAGATACCTTTAGTATCATTGGAAGTAAATTAAAACCTTTGAGACTAATTTTCCATTTCAGGGTGGAATATTCTTGATTATCGTCAATTGGAACTGCGACTTTGACTGGGGGTTAACAATCGATGATTGCCTTCCTCAGTACAGATTTGCTAGAATTGATGTTTCAGAATCGGAGACACTTGCTCCAGGATTCAACTGGAGAAGCGCTGCCTTCTTCGAAGAAAACAGGCGAACGCTTCTCAAGCATTACGGTATCAAGTTTATTGTGAAAGTGATTGGAGAAGCCCGAAAGTTTGATTTTTTGCTTCTCGTCCTCACCATTGGAGCAAGTATTGGATTATTTTCAGTTTGTAAGTAAAGTAACATATAAAAATCCCATTATTTTTTTTTTAATAGAAAAAAAAACCTAATTGCAGGCACCACTTTTTTGTGACTTCCTCTTTGACCTATTTTGTTACTTAAAATCCTTTCGCCTTTGCAACAAGTGCTTCTCCGACTCATTCAACAAGGAATTACGTTACCAAAGTATGGAACCGTCCACGCCATTACCACCTTCAACCGAAAGACCAAATTCATGCCAACGCTTACAATACTAGAAGAGAAAGCGAATGCGAATACAGCAACAGTATGAGCTATAGCTATGACACACGGTTATGAGGCAAAGTTCGCAACTTCATCAACGTCAGAAACAACCACGCCCAAAACGCCCTTGACGCTCTTACCTCATTACAGCTTCACTTTGTTCAAATCGATGCAAGAAAAACGTTCTGCCTTCAATTGGATCCATGATGCGCACTATTGAGGCCCACATTCCGGCACCTGCTTTTGGAGCCCCGAACACGGCGTCAGGCAGATCCTCATTAAGAAAAGCGTCCGCCATTTCTTGAGCCAACTCTTGCTCATCTGGCCCCGCAGCTTCTTTCATTTCCTAATAATAACAGTCATAATCTGTACAAGTCATAGGAATATTAAATGTTTATTTAACTGACAAATTTTGATTATATCAGTCGGGGGCATTTGTCCACATAAAGTGTTCAGGTTCGTAACACAAAAAGGGCCGGACAAGGACCCTCATCATGGGTTTCTATTTATTTGATTCCATATAATTGATTAAAATAATTGCTCACCTCTGCCATCTGAATTCTGCGCTGCCGTTTGACGTCTTCAGTATAAGCGTTGTGATCCGTCTCAATAATTATGAGATTTCCCGTCCCTGGATGGATTGCAAATTTCTTAGGAGTATATTCTAATGGAAACGACATTTGATTGAAAACAGCTCCCAATTTTTCCATGGCCAAAATTCGCAGCGTGTTGGTAGAAATGGCTACAACACCTTCCGGGCATTGTTCTGATGAAAATCCACTGGCATACTCAAGCGTCTCGTAAGACAATGGTGTCAAATGGAACCTAAATAGAAACTCATTTTTTGAAGATTCGTTTGGAAACTGACACAAGACAAGAATATATTACAAAAATCTACAATTCAATCAGATTTGTATAATATAATCATTAGGTTCAGGTGAAACACGGACAAAAAATTCACATCAGTTTAAATTGTAGGCTGCTGCTTTCTTTGACAGATATAAAAATAAATAAAAGTACCTGTTTTGGAAGTAGTAGCTTAGCCAAGAACGGCTCGACATTGCCAAAACTGCTTCGCCACCTTGCATTTTGATTCTAAAAAGTTTTACTGGTCGTGACCCAATATATCGAGTTCGAGTATCTGCCAAATCCCCAGTTACAGGATCCAGAACTGTTCGTAAAAGTACGCCGTTCTCGAGACCAATATTGAGGTACAGGGTCCCATGGTGGTTATCCTCGCCACCTCCCATATCTACAATACAGAGAGACTCCGGACGCGCAGGAAGGGCTTGCATACTAAGCGGGGATAAGCAGTCCTAAAAGTTTAAATGGGATTATGATTTTTTGCTTAAAAGTTGGAAAAAGTAATGTCACAAACTTTGAAATTTCCAACTCACTGAGGGATCCAGGGAAATTATCCTAACAGTGCTATCAGCAAGTCCCACTGCTAAGAACCGACACCGTTGCTCGCCAACTGGAACAGATCCCAAACTCATACAAACGACGTCAGCCGGCATTTCTCTACGCTCCGTATATTCGTTCAGCTGACCGGTCTGTTTTAACAAAATAATAAAAAATAAAATGGAGAGTTCTGCTGTGAAAACCTTGGTGTTAACGTGCGATGTATTGATCAGTCGGGGGCATTTGTCCACAAATGTTTTATTCAGGTTCGTAACACAAGAAGGGCCGGACAAGGACCCTCATCATTCAATGGTTTTTACGTAAACAATGTTCGGGTAGAAGTAAACTTAACTTACCGGATCCATTTCAAAGTAAACGAGCTCTCCTCCAGTCAAAGCGATTACGACTTGCCGTTGGTTCACTGCACACCTAAAAATCGATCTTTTTCCAGGGGCCTTCCATTCGTTTACTACTCCTGTCCGCTCGAATGTGGCGAATCCCATCGGGGTAGATCTGTTTAATTAAAAAACATGTTTAAGTAAATATAATATAATGCCTGATTAAAAGAATGTTTAAAAATTATACATTATAACAAGCCTCAGGCAGTCGATCCATGAATAATCATTAAATCATAGGTAGGGTAAAATCATCATTGACTATAACTTAATAAGCGTTTGGTTTAGAGCTTATTATAATTTACCTGGACTAGAGCGTCTTCACCAAGCGCAGAACATGACAAGGTGGGCGTGGTTCCCAGAAAACCAGAATCTGTCACTTCCTCTACAGTTTCTCCAATTGAAAGAACCAAAGTGGACGTTCACGAAAGAGACAATGATGTACGAATCAAATTCATCTAAAATAAAAAGTTGCAAATTACTAAAAATATCATATCTCAGCGACCTGAATACTGTTGGGTAGTTGGAAATCTAGCGGTAATCAGAATTAAGTTTGAATTCAGAGTTAGAAAAACTCATAAGTCTAACATGAAATAACATCCTTTCTTTCAAAAACATTTCAAACACATGCATCACAAAGAATCGTACCGTCTGCTCTGCGTTTTACGGTCCAGACTGCATTTGGGTTACCGGGTAATTCTGATACTGCCATTTCAGAAACTTCTAAGCCATGCCGCAGGACGCGAACTGAAGACCTTGGTCCACGACCACAGAGCATGTACAACTGAGGAGTATCTTCGTTTGCTAAATAAAAAAAAATGAAAGATAGCTTAAACGGGTTACAGGAAAATAAACGTAGTGTTCTTGAATCTAAAAACTTGTATACCTAAATCAGCGACTTGGCACGAAATAATGGGTGAAAGAGATTCCATTTCGTCGACCAAAACTAAATTCCTAAGAATTCTCGGGGCAAAGAAAAACGTGTCACCCTCCTCCAATGGCATCGCAGAACTGAATTCAGGTTCATCGTCATCGTCACCCAAGTGCGCTATTTGATAGAGGTAACTGGAATTAAAAAATATCTCTATTAATTTCAACAATAATGATGTAATTTATTTGTCAAAAAGTTCGTCAATTTCTTCAGATCGTCTTTATTAAGTAATCAGATACAGTGAAAGTAATCAAAATATCATAAACCTCAACCAGTTATCATCACTATAAGCCCGGTCGTCGGTCAAACAAAAAACCATAAAGGTAAGTTGTTGATTCTTGACTTACTGATTTCCAAATTCAGAGGCAACGAAAAGAAATCCAGTCTTGAGAACACACATCGATGAAGCCACCGGAACAGTGTCAAAATACTTCAGTCGAATTTCAGTCANCCAGTCTTGAGAACACACATCGATGAAGCCACCGGAACAGTGTCAAAATACTTCAGTCGAATTTCAGTCACCATGTCATCGTCCAATTCCAGTGTGATCTTAAAAATATCTCCCTGCTCTGTTTGCGCCAGGAAGAAGAACATGGACTTCGTTTTGTGGGCCGCTGAACAGACAAAAATCATCCCACGTTCAGGATCGTCCAAATCATTCTGCGCACAACAAATATAAGAAAAGTCTTTGTAACCTGGCTAAATGTCAGGTCAATTTAGCCTTTTTCCAGGTCAAGCGTGTAGCAAACAGAATACCAAAGAGTAAAGCACATGAGCTCTACACTTAACGATGTTGTCTGCAGTAATTTAGCATAGCTTTACGACCAGAATGACGACATGCGTCGTTCAGGAGATACCATTATGCATGAAATATTCTTCTAACATAATATTAGACTCACTCTCCGACGGGGAATTGGACAACGGATGTCAGGTTGATCTCCTAAATTCTTATACGTGATGTAGTTTTCGGAGCAGATAAGAACCCCACTCGGCCCATCATTGCCACCTGGAACAGTGATAAGGAAATTGGCATGCTCGTCCAAGCCCTCACTATACTTCCTCACCACGTGGTTTAGACCGAGGTCCAATTCGTAGAATGTAAGTGCTTGTTTTGTGTTCTGGGCTGCCTCCCCGCTTGGATCTGAATCAGCTTCCTATAAAATGGAAAGGAACAAATTTATCAACATTGACCCAAATAGAGTAAACTGCGGTTCAGTGTCAATAGTTCAGTGTAGCGATATTTTGCAATCACAAACTATCAGATGAGGGTAAGTTGAATAGTTTAAAATGAATCATCATTTTAGTTTTGACTCGCGTAGTAAATTAAGCCTTGATTACCTCGTAGTCCATTTCCAGACATGCGAACATAGGATTTTCGAATCCAACGTCAACACCAACAACATGGTAGATGAAAGTGTTACTTTTGTGAGCTTCAAGAGGCGACGAAATTGTCAAACGAGCCTGAGCATCTCGATTCAAAATATAAACCAGTTTCTGTTTTTCAACGGCGCCTTTAGTAAAATATAAATTATTTTAGACTTTACTTGATCAATTAAACATGTCACACTGTAAAACTAAATCATACCTATCATTACTGCTCGTCCCTTTGGATCAATTGCCAAGTACTGACCAGGCACAATACGCCGGCAGCCACTTTTGCCAAACGTTTCTTGATGTACCTTCTCGAGAAGCGTTCTTGGTGGCATTGTACTCCAAGATGACGATACGACCCGAGTCTGACCCAACCACGATATAATCTAAGTTCATACAAAATACAACATGTTATGAAATGAAAAAACTACAATGCAAAGCCGTTAATATAATGTCAACTTATACTCAGAAACGTAAAATAATCAAATGATTTCATCGACTCAGCCTTACACATAATAATCATCGGTAGGAACGCACTACAAAAAATTTTTTTTACTAGAGTTCCAAATTACCTTTTGCTCCACCAGTGAGGCGAAAGGACATAAGTGACCTGACTACGCCGAATACTTCAATGCTCAGAAGGGTCACCACTTTGCCAGTATTCGGATCCGGCCGAAGGACGTCAAGCAACTTCCCTCGACTCACGACCACTTCTTGGTGCTTGGAGCCACTGAAATTTCCATGGATGGCATGCGTGATCCCCGTAGCTCGTTGAAGCGTGATATTGTAAAGAAACATTGTGACAAATTACTTCCTTGTCAGTGACCAGAAATCTACATGTTAAAAAAGAATTCGTTTAATTAATGGCGTTATAATTTCGTGTGACGGTGTGAATTTGATGTGCTACGCTACGACGCGATCAGATGATTTTGCAATTTAAATAATCTACGGTAACTATTATTTCTAATTTACCTGGATCTTGATTGATGACCTCTCAGAGGTCAACTAATTCCAAATGAGGGTACAGTGACAAGACATGACGATGACCTCTGACCTTTATTTTCGTTTTCACTGTGCTTGATGCAAAGTCGTGTCTTGAGCAGCGTGGAAGCATGAGCTTGTGAGAGCAAGCCATGAATAAGGAAAATGGAGAAATGCAACCGGCTCACAAAACACACATCTCATTCACAAGTCGGCATTTTCGAATCACCGTCGGAATTTTACAAAATCAATAGCTATTTTTAAGGTTCATTTGTTTAGTAACTAAAATTACTGTATTCTTAAACCTTATATTCATTTATTTAATTTTATAAACACGGGAAAAAATTGGAGAGAATACATTATTAGACACATTTTGAATTATTTGTATTATAATTTACTTGCTTTTTTTACGAAATCATCCTTTAATTTTCATGACGATTTATGAAATGTATAAAAGAAATATAAAATAGTAAAGAGCTCTGATTAGTTAAGCTAATCATGATTAGTTCTATTATTTTACGAAGGGTGTACGATACGTGCTCCTTATGTTCAAAGCATAAGCTCAATTTTTTTATACTCAACACCGTTTTCAGTTTGATTTTTAATTTTGCCTTGAAAATTAAATTTATTTAGAAGGTAAGTTAGGTTTTTGTTGTTTTTGTTAGGTAATTAATTATGGCTTATCTAATTACTTGAAAAAATTGATCCTAAATTGGAGTGCAAGAGTGAGATGTGCCGACACTTGTGCTGACGCTTTATTTAGCCCAAACTTTGCATTGTGGCAATTTAGTTCAAAATGCAACCGCTAAGGGGCCCACGCATTTAAGTCACATGACCGCTCCCCGCCAACAAAATAGATTTAAATGTAATATTTTTTAAAGTTTTAAAAACAGTTTTGAAAAGTAAAGAAACAGTTGTTAATTTACGGAATAAGTTGTATTGTATTGTATCTTGCTTTTAATTGTTACTTGTTTACACCTTTACATTTAAACAGCTGTGTACAAAGATCAGTAAGCAGTATATTTTACGATTGATTAATCATTGCATAAAGCATCTAGTATCAATTAAGTTAATATTAATTCCACGTAAAACGTTTTTTGTTACAAAAAGTATTCAAATGTGTAATTGATGAAATTGCGTATTTATTGTTTCTAGGTGACGCCGAGACAATGTCTGAGTACGATGTAATTCCGAAAACTGGGACTTTGAAGCTGAAAAGCATTGCAGATCACGGTATCAAAAAGTAAGCCATCCGTCTCCGTCAGCAGCTGCGGAAAACTATAAGTTTTTAGAAGGGAGATAAAGAAATGGAGAAGTCAAGTAGTCATATTTTATCTACTGTTTATTGCAGGAAAAAGAAAAAGAACGACGAGAAAAAGAAGGAGGATCAACAGGCCTCGACAGCAGCCAAGCAGGGAGATCAAGAGGACATTGATGCAGCAATTGAAGCCAAAATGCGAGAAAGGAATCCTCTTCTTAACAAAACAAAAGCAGAGCTTCGATACCTCCAAAGTACATCCAGAATGGTGAGTGCTATGCTAATTTAATTCAGATAAATTCAATAGTAACCCTAATGCACTAACTTACTTTAACAATGCTCACAGCAAGAGAAGCGAGTCATGGACAAAGCGTCTAAAACACATAAAATGAGAGTGGAAGAGTTCAACAAGCAACTGGATAATTTGACAGAGCATTATGATATACCCAAAGTTTCTTGGACGAAGTAAGCTCGAAGAAATATGTTCCGGTCCAATCAAGCTCGATGCGACGCACTACGACACGGCCACCCGCTGCATGATTGTTTAGGTTTACCGTATATCGATACATGTTCAGTTATAATTTCGCGATAAGTTAACTATAATACGTGTTAGTTAAATGAATTTTTTTATCATAAGTTTTTATTTGGCTGATATTGACGTGTCGTTTGGTCGGATTAGAAATACTGCATCATCCAACCAGTAGTAGGCCTGATGTATATCACCATCGCATAGGTAAGGTACACGACTCCATTTAATTAATTCCCAGCCATTTGGCTTCAATACGTTCTCCAAAAAGTTGACCACTTCAACTTCAAAGGACCTTCCTCTAATTGGGAGCAATTCCTTTGGCTGATGAGTTTTACTTTCTGTGAATCCAAACGTAATAAAATGAACACGTTTTACGCATAGTTTCCAAATTAGTTACATTTTTAGACAAGTGCATACCAAATTCAACGTAAGGTTTGAAGGGAATTACAAACGATACCAGCGCCACTCCGTCGGCAGCTAATTTCTGCTTGATACTTGCTAGTAGTGAAATTGGCTCGTTACATCTATCCAGCACATTGAGGCATGACACCATGTCATACTCCTTGCCTTCGCTATTCCACGAATTCTCATCAAGAACTCTGAAATTATTTAAAGTGGGATTATTTCCATTGCCACTAAAATCCAACTTTTTTGTTTTTACTCCTTGTAGCATTTACAAAGCATGATTTCTTTCCTTAACAGGGCTCAAGCTCCGCAAAACTTTACAGCCTCCCGTTTAGATTTTTCTACTACAATCAGCGGTTTAGTGGCAGGAAATTGCTTAATTATTATTCATGGAATTTTTCTAATTAAATCAAGACCACTTCTACAAGAAAAAAAAAGCGCGGCTGTCTTATCTTTGAGTGGATTTCCCTGATAGGAAAAGGAGAAGATGAATCCCTAGGTTTTAATGAAATGAGATCAGATTTCTCTCTGAAAAGCACTTTCTTTTCTTATCTAGGGCCGTATTAGCCTACCCTAATTAATTAAAAAAAAAGTAAGAGTGGTAATCAAGAAGCGGAAAAAAACGTCGTCTCCGCCAAATGAATTAGGAAGTCCACGACCCAAACTTAATGAGTAAGAATGAAGAGGACGGAGAAAGTGCTTTCTCCTCGGAAGTTTTTTTTTAGTTAGAAGTGCCAACGAAGCGACACTTTTAAATTAAAGGAACTTCAATCTCACACCGAGCGAGCGAGCTCAAAATTAGCTAGTCCCCACTTAATTCTTTTTTTGGAAGCAGGAAGTAGCGTAATTTAATTAATGCCCTCAAACCCTTTTATGTGCGCTGAATAGCAATAGCCCACCCTCCCCTCCTTAAGCAGGGCTCCTTTTCGCCTCATCCTTACGTAAACCCTTTCTGCGACAAGACGCGCTTCATCGGCGACGACATTTCCGTCACGAACACTTCACTGAAGTGGGGCGACATACGGCTCGTTGTCGCCCCGTCACCGGCACCAATGTCCAACAAAGACGCCTTCACTTCACCGTTCCAATCAATGAGCCTCCGGAACTGACCCCTTGAAAATACTTGCATGGACCCTCTACCTAGAAAACTATAAGAACAAAATTAATAATTAATTACCTCAATTAAAATTTTGAAATTATATAGAAAAAAAGTTTTTTCTTTCTTTTTTACTGAAGGTACTCTTTTACTTGTATACTTAAGTACTAAGATTTTGAGCCTAATTTTGAGCCTTACGTTTTGGAAACAAAAGGAGTCGACTGGGGGTTGAGGCAATCCGCTTTTTTTTTAGAATCGCGTATAATTGAATAGGATTTTTTGCTTTTGAAAAAAAATAAAATAGGGGGAGTAAAAAAAAAGAATAAAGGATTCTCAAGTCCCGGGTATTAATCACACAAACGAAAAAAAAAGCGTAGGGAAAGCAGAATTCTAGAGAGGCAGTTTTTTTTTTCTTTTTTGTTATTTTCTTGATGGGAAACCAAAGAGATATCTTCCAAGTTCCTCGATTCAAGATCCCTTTATTCAGAATTTAATCAGGGATTAATTAAAACTTTTTTTTCTTCTTTTTTTTTCTCTCCAGCCCATCCTTAACGAGGATGCGGGTTTTAAGTTTCCGGGATTCTAATTTCCTTTTGGTTAATTCAAAAGACCTTTTTTTCTCTCTTTCATTCATTTCCCCTTCTTTTTTTATACGGTTACCACATCTTGATTAAACTTTCCCTTCCGCCTCTACAATGACAACAACTTTCTCCTTCATCAAAGGAAAGCGCTGCTAGGAGGAAGGCGGAGTAATTAAATTGAATCGAATACCCATAACCCTACAACCTAATTAACTCAACTCCACTCTCAGACACTCTCGGAGAAAGTTTTACTCTACAAAAAAACTTTCCCCTAATTTGAATATCCCACCCTTAACTCTCAGAAGAGCTCCACTTACTTTTCCAGCAGGATTCTCCCAAAATCTAAATTAACAAATTAACACGTCATGAGATTCTCTTGCCGTTCCCAGGAGCCGTTAATCATAATAAACCGCAACAGATACTCGCTCTGGGAAAACAACAATGGTTTCCAAACGTTTTGACTCGTCGTTCTTCTCTATCCGCAGGAGATCTCCACACAGAATCTCCGGGCGGTGAGACGTCCCTAATTAAAAAAAACCGTGGAGAAGCTTGTGTTACTTTCTCTAAATTATGTATGCCAGTGAACAACCAGATGAGCATCTTCCTTTGAATCTGAGATGGTCACGTGACAAGAGCCCTAACGCTTTTGGGCAGTGCCCTCAGCCTCTCCGAGTGAGTGGATGATCCGGAGGTTAATTGGAGGTGTTGGATCGCTCCTCTCAGATTCTCGTGAAGGGTTCTTGGCGTTTGCTGCGTCAAGTGGCTGTGATTAATGAGGAATTAATAAAGACTGCGGGGAGGCTGGTGGAGGGTTCGAAGTTAGGAATTAATAAGAAGCGAGCCCTTGCAAGGAAGGCTCCCCTCCCCTGCTGCAATGCCGGGTAAAAAAAAAGGGAAGGCGTCACTTTTTGAGATGTTGATGAGATGCATATTCAAGGGATACAGAGACAAGATGCGTCTTCCCTTTAAGAGGACTCATCCCTCAACCCCTTGCCCTTGACAAAGGGTTAAATCATAATTCATTTGCATAAGGAGAAGAAGGACCAATTCATTTGGAGGCCTTTGCAGGGGGTAAGAGCCTGATGCAGATGAGATCAATTCCACAAGACAAGCGTTTTTTTTACATCTCCAACCAATCACAACCACTCATCAGCTCCATACCCGACGCTTTAGCATAAACAAAGGGACACAGGTCAAATTTCAGTGTACTAAGGTCAATGACTCGTCACATTTGAGGTCAATAACTCACAAACGAAACATGGAACAAAATCGTCGTCGCAGGGTTTCAAGCTGAGCAGAAGAGTGACGCAGACGCTTCAACAACTTATGGAGGGAACATGAGCCTTGGATTTGAAGTCAAAGAATTTTTTTTTCACAACTTTTGACTAAAGTGGAGGAGTGAATGGATGAAATGAAGTGAATTAACTTTGAGGACCAATTTTAAGGTCCATTGTAACAAATGCCCGTTTTGGAGGAGGGGGCCCTTGACGCTTGTGTAATGGTCACTTGGAAGGAACTGGAAGCGATTTCATAGACGAGTAGACCAGCTCTCGGAGCTAATTTTTAAATTAGGACTTAAAATCACCCCTTCCTTTCTCCAGTCAAAGGTCAGGGAGACGCTGTAGCTTGTAGAGAGGAAGCGATGGTAGAGAAAGTAGAGAAAGCGGAGAAAGGAATTAAATCCAATTTACTTCTTCCGTCCACTCAAAAGAGCCCTTTTCTGTCAATGCCCTACCCTTAAGTCCAACGTTCGCACTTCACCCATTGGTCAACCAAACTTCAGCGATCACATAAAATTCTATTCTTCATCCTCAACTCTCAAAAAATCATAATTGGATTATTGAGCTGAAAATTGGAGGGAGAGGCCGGTGAAAAATGGATTTCTACTACCCATTCATATACTGCTAAAGCAAAGGGCCCCCTACATCCCTGCTTCCTTATGATGACACTCTCTGAAAATTCGCCCTTTAAGCAAATTCGACTCAATAAATCTCTGTCTCCCATTTTGAATCCTAATCGCATTGCCCAAACTGTCACGTCGATATTTTTGTCTCTGTAACTTTCTCCTCGGCCACGCCAAGACAAAAGAGAAAGTCCACTTCCAGCTTTCCTTTGCTTTTTAACTCAATAAATGGTGGAAAGGATTTATTGGAACGATTTAAGTGTCCTTCACTTTGAGCAGAGAAGGCTATATTTTCCCACGCCCTAAGAATCAGATTAGACGGACTTAAGTCCTCTTCAGGCCCTTCGCTAACTGCATCTTCCCATTTGACGCCCACTTTGCCAAATGTAAAAGGCACAGGAGCTTCAAGGGCCTCAAAACCTTGCCGAAAATGCTGAGGTCGCGCGAAAACGCTTTCTGCGATTCTAGTATGCTGTATTTGAAAAAAAAACGTCCCAAATGAGTTCGAATCACTTTCGAATAAGTACCCCACATTTAAAGAAAACGTTAAAATAACGTAATTGCTAAAAAATATCATTTAAATATTTAAATATTATTGATTATTTTTCTAAAGCATGCAGGATTCAGGCTAACAGAAATAACTTGCAAATTTATGTTTTGTTTCACTACAGTTTTTTGTTGTTGTTTGCAAACCCCACGCTAACGAGCTTTTGAACCGCCAAAATACGATTATTGACCTTGAGGTCGAGCACCGTTGGAACTTCCCACCAAAGGCAAAGTCCCTGGAATGATTCAGTGAAAAATCAGATTGTTTAACCCCAGCCTCATTTGCATTGAATTAATTTACACAATGAGAAAGTATAACAATGAAATATGATTTTGAAAAAAAAAGACTTTACGTTGTACTCATCAAGTAATGTGGACCAAGACGCTGTCTCTGGAAGAAAAGCCCTTTTTGTAAACTTGCACCATCATTTTTCAGTACGAGAACAATTGAACAATTAACATATTAGGCAACAATCGAACTCTTCCATCTCAACATGGAGAAATTATTAAAAATTACTTACGCATCCCGAAGCAAAGTCTGACAGGGAATGACGCTGCAATTGCTACGCCTCAAGACGCTAATTGTCCATCTACCAGTGCAAAGGATTCTCATGGCAAAACAAAAGGGGGGCCCTTAGTTCAACGCAGCTTTGGTCTCATCTGTCCATTTTTTTTGTCTATTTAACTATTTAAGTGCAAGTGCATCCTTTTGATAGGAATGATGGCAGAATTCCCTTAATTCGTTTTCCTGGACGAATTTCTCCAGCAGCCGACTCGAAAAGGGTTAATTCACCCGGGACAAAAATCCATTTCTCAAATTCTCCCGGGCTCCGTTCGGCGGCGGAGCAGTATTCCATTTCATTTTTTAATACTTTAACCAAAGGAATTGGCTTCATTTTTTCGAGGCAAAAAAAAACGGTAGGGTGGACAGAGTGGCTGTCCTGCCCTAACGAAGTGGATCCTTTATTTGGTTTGACTCATCTGGGAAAGTACTTGGGAGGAAATGACTTTTTAAGGCCGAGGACCATTAGGCTAAAACTCAGAAGGGCCCTGGAAGGGGTGAGTGGGAATGAGAGCGTTGCCATGGAAATGGCTACTCGGCGTATTCCAGCCAGCGCTGGAGAGGAATTTAATAAGATTTGGGGAAAATGGGAAAGGTGACAATCGAGGCGTGAAGGAGCGAGCGAGAGCGTGGGGGACTTTCTCCAAAAGTGAAAGTACACATCGACCAGGAGTCTTATTACTTTTGAAACATTTTAGAATCCGTTAGCATAAGGGAAAGAGAAAAGAAATCTTTCTCCAATGCGAGAAGCCCTTCCAAAAATTCTAGAAAGTCTCCTTTGAGAGTGAGATTTCAATTCGTGGGATTAAAGATGTCAAAGGAAAGGTCCTTTTCCATCAAATTACAATTCAGACCTCACACGAAGGCACAAAAACTTCAATTGCCTCCGTCAGCTTGGAGGGAGGCTGGAGAAAGTGACCCAATTTCAAATCAGCGCAAATGATGCATCACTCCAAAACAAAATCAATATCCTCCCAAACTCCCTTCATTCAACATAAGCTAAAGGACAAATTCATATCGCCTACGCTTACATCAACAGACGCACTCAATATGATTCAAAAATCGCCTTCCAACCTCCTTCTCGCATATCTAATTATTCAATAATGCATCATCCAATTAAGTTATTATGATACAATTTAAACTAAATATTTAAATAATAAAAGTAAACTCAAATCGTTTTTTTTTTCGTTTGAAACTCAAGAATTCAAAGTAAATCAATGAATTGACTTGAGAAAATTCCATCCATCCCTCTTAAAGCATTTTAGAAATCACTTACTAAAATTATACCACATTTTAAAATCTAATTCTATCTTAAAGTTGGCAAATAAATTCAATTCAGGGATACCTAGAATTATGCGTTACGGTAGATAAAATGTAATGCGGTTAAGAAATATGAAAATCAAAATTCTAGAAAAAAAAAGTCTAAAAAATATTAAAAAAAGACAGACATCAGGTTTAGTAATGAAACTTAATTAGTTTAGTTTCTGAGTCAGGTTTAGAACTATGAAATTTAGTTTAGTTTCTAAGTTTGGCTTAGAACTATGAAACTTAATTAGTTTAGTTTCTTAGTTTAAAAACTAAACTACGAGATTGAAAAGTTTTAGAAATTTGAAATCTTAGGTTCAAAAAGTATTGAAATTAATTTCCAAATGTCCCTTTGCTGTCATCATCATCTCAGAAAGGTTATGTTGTCCCTTTTCTGTCGTAGGCTTTTGAAGGAAAGCTGCCGTATGGCTTTTTTGAAATCTCTGAAGCTTGATTTTATGGGATTTGAAGACAAGGGAGCCACCTTGGTCCAGGTGGGTACTTTGAGGATTTCTTTAGAATAATTACGATTCGAAAGAGGGAGGGGTACTTGGAGGTGACAAAAGGATGTAAGATCTCTAGGAAATGGATAGTTAGCCAAAAGACAGCGGCGGGTGGAGGTAAGGTGTGGACTCCG